>VMBQ01004513.1:63242-82118 GCA_007657795.1 Dreissena rostriformis
GAGGCAATCCCCAAGCTGCCTATACCTCGGCTGTGGTCCGTGCTGTTCTTCCTTATGCTCATTGATTACTAATACCTTGTTTCCCTGTTTTACAGGCCCGGGCCTTGCACTCGTGATATACCCTAAGGCAATCACCAAGCTGCCTATACCTCAGCTGTGGTCCGTGCTGTTTTTCCTTATGCTCATTGATTACTAATACCTTGTTTCCCTGTTTTACAGGCCCGGGCCTAGCACTCGTGATATACCCTGAGGCAATCACCAAGCTGCCTATACCTCAGCTCTGGTCTGTGCTGTTCTTCCTCATGCTCATTGATAACTAATACCTTGTTTCCCTGTTTTACAGGCCCGGGCCTTGCACTCGTGATATACCCCGAGGCAATCACCAAGCTGCCTATACCCCAGCTCTGGTCCGTGCTGTTTTTCCTCATGCTTATCTCACTGGGCATTGACAGTCAGGTAAGGATACAGCTTACATTGTTAACCTGACATTGTAATTAAAGCGCAGTATTTGTCACAGTAGTCCAACAATGTCATATATCCAACATTTGGAAGTTCGGATTTTGGAAATGTTCAACCTAGTACAAATTCTGAATGTAATTGAAGGGTAACAAGAGGTAATGGCGTGAAAATCAGGATTTAACTTAAGTAACATGTATATAGTTATTGTCCCCTACCAGTTTCACCGGAGGGGACTTATGGTTTGCGCTCTGTGTGTGTGTCAATCAGTCAGTCAGTCACACTTTTCTGGATCCTGCGATAACGTTAAAAGTTCTTCATATTTTTTAATGAAATTTGAAACATGGATAAATGGCAATATGGACATTATGCACGGGATTTCATTTTGTTCCTACGTCAAAAATTTTGGTTGCTATGGCAACAAATATATATATAAAAAAAGTAATCTGACAATGGTTGAGCCGGTAGGGGACATCATTGCTTGGCAATAGTCTTGTTATGTATATATATGTGTTATAAAATTTGCATAACTTGTATATGCAAATCTTCCAAATCAAAGGACGGGAAGTTAAGTTCGCCCATATTCACCAACCCATTAAGACTAGACTTAAGAATAAAGAATAGTCTTATACTCAATTGAATTATTTCCAAGTTTGTATATATACAGGCTAAAATTGGTGCTTATATCAATAACAAACTGTTCTTAACTAATATTTATATAATTATATATGTTAGCTGCCATACTAGTTTTGACTTTATGGTAATTTTTGTACACTACAGTTTGAAGAATATTCTTTGTTTTTAGACTCAAGTCTAAGAATCTGTTGGAAAATACTGGCCCTGATTTCCAGAGTTCTTAAAATTTTCTGAGTATTATCAGTATGTGTATAAAGAGAGATCTTGTGATCCAGTAGATTAAGAAGACATTTATTATTGATCACAGACCACTTAATCTGCACACTTTCAGTTTGGTGTGTTTGAGACCCTGTCCAGTGGTCTGCTGGATACGTTTCCACGGTTACGGAAGCGGAAGATCTACGTGACAGCCTGCCTCTGTGTGGTCCTATTGCTTCTGGACCTGCCTTTCACCATGGCTGTAAGTTGTTGTTTTTTTCCTCTAAGACTTGCCTTCTTTCCCAGACCATGTGCTTGATTTTGACCTGTTCAAGTTTTTCAGTTTCTATGACAGCACTTTTTTCTTATGCTATTTAGGTAAGATGACCTTTAACCATCAAATTTGAGCGTTAAAGCATCAATTTACTTAGAACTTGAAAAAAAAAAGATTTTGTTTGAATATTATAATAGCAACGGAATAAATATTGATAATTTAAATTTACTAAGAATTTGAATAAAGGATATTTGTTTGAATATTAAAAAAGTTATTGAATAATTGTTAATAATTTAAATGAAGTCCGTGTTTATTATATTTCAGGGAGGCATCTACCTGTATCAACTGGTGGACTGGTACTTTGCAGCCTTCTGTGTCCTCATCATCTCATTTCTGGAATGCTTTCTCATAGCCTGGGTGTACGGTATGTTACAAAGCAGTGACAGAAACTTACTTTTTATGGTTGGTTGCCTGGATAGGCAATCACCTTAATAACTATGACTACACTGCCAAAGAGTTAAGAGCCCAAAACCAAGTAAACGTCATGAGTATCTAATACTGTCTTTAAATAGAATTATAGATAGTATAAAAACAACTTAGCCGACCAGAAGCACTTTCAATGCATTATGTCCTATGATGAGCCTGAATTGAATGATTGAATTGGCCTACATAAATTAATATTTCAATTAATTCACAGTAGCCAATTATTATTCAATGATTAATTGCAAGAAGAAGATTCAAACTTTAAAAAAGCTAGTTGGTCCGCCAGACTACCAACATTTGAAATTGAAATTGCCCACATCAAAATCTACTGGCTAACGGGAAACCACTAATTTCTATCCCTGCAAAGAATAAGTGGTTTCAAGTGATTATCTTAATAATTTTATTTGCACTTGAAGGTCAGTCGGTATATGGTCACTTGGATGGTGTATCTGTTGATCATTATATATAATGCAGGATATCTAGTGAACTTTTTATGCCCCCTTCTTCGAAGAAGAGGGGGTATATTGTTTTTGACCTGTCTGTCCGTCATTCTGTCTGTCCCAAAACTTTAACCTTGGTCATAACTTTTGCAATATTGAAGATAGCAACTTGATATTTGGCATGCATGTGTATCTCATGGAGCTGCACATTTTGAGTGGTGAAAGGTCTAGGTCATCCTTCATGGTCAAAGGTCAAATTTATAGGTCAAATTGGCTCAAAACGGGGCATTGCGTTTCTGACAAACACATCCCTGGTTTACTCATGATCATCTTATAAGTGTGCTGGTTAGTTGGGAGATAATGAAGAAGCCTATCAACTTTTAGGTCAAGGTCATTGGGCCATGTCACATGAAAACTCGTTTCTTCTTAGAACATTTTGTTGTTCCCAGGATGTCTAGGTATTGATGTGACCTATGATCAAACAAACTAGTAAGCTTGTTATTTTGAAGGAAAGAAAGAAACCTATCATTGAAAATGATGTCAACCATTCATAGATCAAGGTCACAATTTCAAGGTCACAATGGTAAAAGCATGTAAAAAAAATCCACACATTATCTATATAACACTTTAATCTAATTGTATAATTTGTTTTCATTTGTCATCAAGGAAAGAAGACCCCTTTGAGATCAACAAATCAAATTTCAAGGTCACAGGGGCACGCAATATGTAAAAAAACATGTCTAATGCGTTGCTATTGAACCACAAGTGCAGTAGCCCGTTTGTAGTTTAATGTCTACAAAACAATGTTTATTGGAAAATCATTTTTTTTTCCGAACAGCAAATCATAGTTTTTTTGGAACACCAAGTCACTGTTTATTGAAATGCCAAATCATTTGTATATTGGAACACCACATTATTGCTTATTGGAACACCACATTATTGCTTATTGGAACGCCACATTATTGCTTATTGGACCACCACATTATTGCTTATTGGACCACCACATTATTGCTTATTGGAACACCACATTATTGCTTATTGGAACACCACATTATTGCTTATTGGAACACCACATTATTGCTTTTTGGAACACCACATTATTGCTTATTGGAACACCACATTATTGCTTATTGGAACACCACATTATTGCTTATTGGAACATCAAATTATTGTTTTTTGTGAACACCAAATCATTGTTTATTGGAACATCAAATCATTGTTTATTGGAACATCAAATCATTGTTTTTTGGAACATCAAATCATTGTTTTTTGGAACATCAAATTATTGATGATTGGAAAACCAAATTATTGTTGATTGGAACACCAAATTATTGTTGATTGAAACACCAAATCATTGATTATTAGCTGGTAAACAACAATAAATACAAACTTTTCGTAATCATTAATTACTTAAATATATACCGGTACCTGTGACTTAACTTCTAGTCTCTTGATTCTAACTTTTACGTATTACAGGAGCTGACAGATTTTGCAACGACATCAAGTTGATGGTGGGTAGGACCCCTCCTCTGTATATCCGTATCTGCTGGTGTGTGTTCACCCCAGTCATACTGCTGGTAAGTTATGAGCCTCACTTTGGAAAAACAGTGCTTAATGCATGTGTGTAAAGTGTCGTCCCAGATTAGCCTGTGCAGTCTGCACAGGCTAATCAGGGATGACACTTTCCGCCTAGACTGGATTTTCATTTAGAAGAGATTTTCTTAAAAAAACGAAAAAATCTATTAAAGCGGAAAGTGTCGTCCCTGATTAGCTTGTGCAGACTGCACAGGCTAATCTGGGACGACACTTTACGCACATGCATTAAGGTAACAGATTTTGCAACAACATCAAGTTGATGGTGGGTAGGACGCCCCCTCTGTATATCCGTATCTTCTGGTGTGTGTTCACCCCAGTCATCCTGCTGGCAAGATTTAGAACAGTTCTGTAGATTTCAGTGATGATCCTACGACAACCTAAAAATCACTTAAGCTAGATTGATGTTACTCTGTTTGTGGATAATATGCATGTTATTTCAGATTTTTTTGGTCAGACGAAAATTGTGGTTACCTCAATAACAAAAATAATACAAAACTAAAATGTATCCTGGTATAACTAAAAAGTACTAAGGCTAGGTTGTTCACATTTGTGTCTTGTTCTGAGAAAACTGGGCATAATGCATGTGCGTAAAGTGTCGTCCCAGATTAGCCTGTGCAGTTCGCACAGGCTAATCCGGGACGTCACTTTCCGCCTAAACTGGATTTTTGCTAAGAAGAGTCATCATTTAAACGAAAAATTCCATAAAAGCGGAAATTGTTGTCCCAGATTAGCCTGTGCGGACTGCACAGGCTAATCTGGGATGACAATTTACGCACAAGCATTATGCCCAGTTTTCTCAAAACGCGACACATTTATGGACATCTTGTTCTTACTCAAACAACATTAACCTGTTAGGGGACTGCTGTTCTCTTGTTGATTTAATTTTCTACTTCAATTCAGATTTAATTGTATCAGTTTTTAACCAGGTTTTCCGAAGGAAAAAACTGGTAATTAGATTGGCGAATGCTGGCGGGCGGGGGGAACAAGCTTGTGTCCGCTCTCTATTTCAAGTTTTTTTCATCCGATCTTCACCAACCTTGGTCAGAAGTTGTATCTAGATGATGTCTAGGTCAAGTTTGAATATGGGTCATGCCGGGTGAAAAACTAGGTCATGGTGTCACTTAGTGCGTTTTTAAACATTCAGCATGGTGTCTGCTCTCTAATTCAAGTACTTTTCACCCGTTCTTCACCAAACTTGGTCAGAAGTTTTATCTAGATGATCTTAAGGCCGAGTTCGGACATGGGCCTTGCCGGGTCAAAAACTAGGTCACGGGGTCACTTAGTGCGTTTTAAACATTCAGAATGATGTCCGCTCTCTAATTGAAGTAGTTTACTTCTGATCTTCACCAAACTTGGTCACAAGTTTTATCTAGATGATCTTAAGGCCAAGTTCGAACATGGGCCTTGCCGGGTCAAAAACTAGGTCACGGGGTCACTTAGTGCGTTTTAAACATTCAGAATGATGTCCGCAAGGGGGGTAACAGTGAGTAACAAAGCACATTTTTTAATTGTCGCCTTTATCAGACTTTTTTTCAAATTGAAAACCTGGTTTTGTGACAATTTTGTCCCTTGTTAAAGTTTTAACTCTTGAGAACTTAAGTTATTATGCCCCTTCTTCGAAGAAGAGGGGGTATATTGTTTTTGGCCTGTCTGTAATTCTGTCTGTCATTCTGTCCCAACACTTTAACCTTGGTCATAACTTTTGCAATATTGAAGATAGCAACTTGATATTTGGCATGCATAAGTATCTCATGCAGCTGCACATTTTGAGTGGTGAAAGGTCAAGGTCATCCTTCAAGGTCAAAGGTCAAATATATGGCTTCAAAGCGCAGTAGGGGTCATTGTGTTTCTGACAAACACAGCTCTTGTTTGTTTTTACTTTCCAATTATAAAAAGTAACTATATTTGTCAGTTCTAATGGGTCTTTTGAATAGGCTGCAAAATTTGGAAAACAAATCGCAGTCAAAAGTCACATACATGTATGTATTGTTTTCTGTTGCCAGGCGGTGTTCCTGATCATGTGTTTCCAGTACGAGCCTCCCGCGTACGATGGCTACAAGTATCCAATGTTTGCCAAAGTGTGTGGGAACATTCTTGCCATGATCCCTGTGATTCCTCTTCCAATAGTCATGATTTATCAGATAGCAAATACCCCCGGCAGTCTGCTGCAGGTGAGTTAAGTTGGCCTTACATTTTGAGCGTAAAATATTAAAATATAGCCTCACCTTTTCTGAAAGAATACCTTAATATTTCAATATATTGATTAAGGACCTTTTGTTTGCAAGTAATGGCTAAATTAGTGGTAATTAATAATTTATTGATCAAACTGTGAAGACATAATGCAAGCAATAGCTTTATGTCAGGAGGGTCTTTTTCTGGGGTGTGGTATATCATGTAAACCATATCGGGAAAGCATATTCTTGAATGTCATATTTAATTTGAGGGCATTTTTAAAATGAATATTAGGTCATATATTCAAGTCACACATGAAGTTATTTATTTATGTTAATCTTCCATCTTTCAGAGAATCAAATTCCTCCTGAAGCCATCAGAAGACTGGGGTCCCCATGTGTCACAGTACAAACAGGGGTACGAACAGTACATTGAGATGGAGAGACCAAGTAGCTTGTTAAAGTCTGTGCGGAAAAACCTTCTTGGCACAGCGGATAGCAACACTAGTTAGGAACAATTCTGGTAGTTACTAACTTACTGTAACATTAAATGTGTTGTAGTGGTTTGCTAGGGCATGCAAGGCAACAGTTTATATGGAAAAAACAATTCATGATATTGTATAACAGTAATATGTAGGGGTTGTGATTTTCCTCCTTTCAGCTGATTTCCACCCTTTCAAAGTCAAACTTATTTTACAAATAGTTATTAAGATTGCTGGATCTATGTACATTGTTTGTACACATAAAGAGTTTAATTGAACTTTGTGAGGGGGGTAGGGCATTTTCCTCCCCTGAGGTGGTTCCTAAATCACACCCCTGAATATGTGATTGATTCAGCTAACTCCAATGCCACAGGAACGTCTGTAATTAATTACTGTTGTAATGTGTTTGCAGGGAGACAGAGATTATACAGCTATCATGGACTTTCTTTAAACCATTACTTTTTGTTACTGTATTGTGAATCTTAATTAATAAACATGATATCTTGGATATGGCTTCCTCCTAGCAATCAAAAGGTCCCAAGTTCGATCCTCACTCTTGAAACATTCTCAAATTTTCTCTTATGACGCCAAGTACTGGTTTTACCCAGGACAGAAACTTGAGAGTGTCTCAATAAGCCTTAGGCTTTCTATGCAATGAAGTTAAAATACAGGTATAATAACAGCTTCTGATTCAATCAAGTTCAAATAAATAGGTATAATATAGGATTTTGATGCAATTGAGCTTAAATAAATATGAATACACTAAAGTAGTATTCTACGGTTGCGTTTGAAGTACAAGTACATGCAACTATATTGAACACTATTTGTATATGTCATTATAAATGAAGATTTTGCTACTTTAATGCATATCACTGCTGTGTCAGGTTTTTGCTTGTAAATTGCGTGTATGTGGTTGACCAGTGTTATTTGTGTTATCAAGAATATGTTGTAGTTTTTACCTGTGTTATTCTGTGATTTTATGTACCGTTAGTCCTCCAAATAAAAAACGCAATCCCGATTCTAAATTCTTAACTCGAGTCAAAACTTTTTACAAGTTCAACTAAGGCATTTTTATCTCTAAGTCAAAGTGGACACAAATTAGATTTTGGGATTGACAAAATTGGACAATGGGCCTTTTTGGATTTTTTTTGTTTAAATGTTAAATATTTTGTTGTTTAAGATATCAGATAGTTATATTTTAAGCATTTGAATTGCTAAGTAACTTCCAACCTTCACAGTATTTTCCCACGGAGAAATTGATCTTGTTCATGCACAAGTTGACATGATAAAATGAACTTGGCCAACAGTTAAATGACCGTCTTTGAAAGAGTCAGATTTTTCGCACAGTGTACAGTTTTAATTTTTACCATTGCTAGAGAACTGTCATTTTCTGCATACATTTACATTTGGTTAGTAATATATACTCAACCAGAAAATACAATGTGTGCTTATATTGAATGTTGATCCCTTTTTTTTAAATTTAATCTACACTTTAACGTTAAATACGTTATTTTGTCTATTGACTGTATTTTGACTACCTGGTCATACAGAAAATGTTTTTAATTTATCACATACATTATGTGCATTTGTTCATCTCAGATGAAATATCGCACTTTAAGTTACAATCTCAATAACCAAACTATAATACCGTGACAAAAAGGAAGGAAAAGGGAATTAGAAATTTAGCGTTCTAATGTACTCCATCTGTATACCCCCAATTATTCTTTGTCAAAACATTTTGATAGATATTATATGCCAACATCCTTTTTCTGCACATGCACTTTACACGGTTCGATAGAAATCAATTTACTGGGTGCTAATTTATTCTTACAGGGCATTATTATATCCGTTTGCATCCATGCATTAACTAGACATATAAAGCTGAAACTGTGCACCTCTTCATAAGAAGGATGCTACTTTATGACATTGCTTTAATTTCAAGAATTAGATGTCATAGATTTTATTGATATTCAAGTACACAAGTTTTCGTGTTTTTTTGTTTTTTTAGTCTAGATGTTCTACTGCTTCACTTGTGTTGTTTTCAATTATTGTGGACACTTCTATTGATTGTTTTGTTCTTATATCGCGGATATCTATTTTCAAAAGGACCACACAGGGTTGTGACAGAATGTGAAAATGATTTTGCTTACTATGATTTATGCTTAAGATGTTGTTATAATTGATATGTTGTATTTGTTTTATGCACCTTATTTGAATATTTATAGAATATTGAAAATCTATCCAAAGGTGCTACACTTCATGATTTTTTAAGAGACCATTTAAATTATTATAATAACTATCAATATCATTATTAAACATGTCTTGAACTTGTCCTTGAGTTTCATACAATGTATCAATACCCTGCATGTTTCATTTCTGTGAACTTTGTGACCATTTGTTTTCTTTTTTAACAAATACTATTATTGTACTCAGGTATGTAATTGTGTAGTGTTTTGTTTTTTTTTCAATTTCTTTTGTTAATTAATTTTATATTGAATATTTACCAGATATTTTGCATTTTTGTTGAATTATTGAATATTCTTGCTATTTATTCAGGCTGTGAAGCGGGCCCTACTTATCCCTACTTGTTTGAAAATGCGAACCCTTGTGTTTGTTTTTTTTACAGAAGGCTACTTTTCTCATCCTGTCTATTTCATGACAATTTCATTGCAAAATAGAGTCAGGTATTAACCTATGTTAATATGAACATTTATCTGTAGCTCATTTGCACATAGCACCACATAGAGCCACGCTATATCATGACTTTCTTTGTTACATTCCATGTATGTTTGAATTGTTTTAATGCGTAATATATTTTTTAAATCAATTTAAGTGTTTATGATTAAGAAGTAAAATGGTATTGTTGACAAAAAGGTTATTTTTTTACTTGCATTTTTTGTGTGTTTTGTATGCTAACTATTTCTCTACAAGTCAGCATATCAGGTCTAATTTAAACTTTGTCTATCAACATATTCAGTCTATTTGATAAAGAGATAAAGAAAACGCCCTCAAATATTTAAATTAAAAACATATAAACTTCTTTTTTTTTCTTTAAACTTAAGTGTTTTAAACAGTGGAAAATCATGCTTTTGTTTAGTCTAGAAACGTTATTTTATATATTTAGATGTTATGTCATTATTTCTATCTTTAAACATTCATGTGTTTTTTAAAGACACAGGTTGTGTCTCCAAAAACGTGATCACTGATAATAAATGTTTTAGTTCCATGTGTGTTTGTCTCCGAAATAACCCCCTTTACACAAGTAAAAGGCAAGTTCCACGTTTTCGGTCTGGTCATATGGTTTAAACTTAAGCAACCAAATATTTGCCATATTGAACAACAACATATAATGCCTCATTGATATTCACGAACTTCAAAAAATCAACCAAGGAGGATTGCGACTTCTTATTTCAACCGGCGAACAAGCATACACTGGTATCATTATGTCGATATAAAATAAACATTATTGATATTTGTATAACAAACCAGATACTACCCTGTTGTTTAACATTTAAAGAAAAAACAAAACTGTTTCCTCTCATCTTCGCCTGTGGTCCCGTCTAGGACCTAGGCTGCCGATCAGCTTTCTCCAGGGGTCTCGGTTTAGGGCGAGTCTCACCAGCCGCCGCCATGTCTTGTCCATCTGCTTTGCATCTTCACCCAGGTAGCGGCACCAGGTGTGTTTAGGCTGCCCTCTCGTCCTCTTTAATTGTGGGTTCCAGGTGAGAGATTGCCTTCTCGTATTGGATGCAGGCTTGCGAAGGGTGTTGCCTTTCCATCACCAACGTCTATGAATGATGTCTTCTTCAACTGGCTGCTGCTTTGTTCTTCTCCATAATTCCGCGTTGGTGATCTTGCGGATCTTGAGGACCTTCCTGCTCGTGCTTTTCAGATGCGGATTCTGACGTCTGCATCCGTTATTCCATGTTTGCCCACTATGCTGCCGAGATAGGTGAAGTTGTCTACCTCCTCCAGCGCCTCGCATTGGAAAGTGATGGGTGTTTCGTTGGATATTTTGGTCTTGAACAACTTACCCTTTCCCTTGTTGATGGTGAGGCCAATTTTGGCGGAGTTGTCCGCTACCATGTTGGTTTTTTCCTGCATCTGTTCTTGGGTGTGGGGGAGAAGAGTCAGATCGTCGGAAAGGTCGAGGTCGTCAAATTGTTCGCAGAGTGTATGTCCACTGGATTCCGTTTCGCTTCTGATCCGTCGAGGTCTTCATGACCAATTCTATGGCCAGCAGGAACAGGAAAGGTAAGAGTAAGCAGCCTTGTCTCACTCCAGCTCTCACTTCGAAGGCGTCGGTGAGCTGTCTGCCACGAACGATTCTGCAGGTCATACCTTCATAAGACTTCCTGATGATGTTGGTGATCTTTTTTGGAACTCCGGACTATCTCAGTAAACTCCCTAAGGACTGCCGGTGAAGCTGACATACACGGGCGAATTCAACGCCAGGGATTGTTTCAGAATGATGCGCAGGTTTGCGCTGATCCGTGCACGATCTATCCTTTCGGAAGACGGCTTGTTGGTCACGGGGATGCGTCTTTCATTTGGTTCAGCAGGATGCGATTAAACACCTTTCCGGGGATGGACAACAGCGTTATGAATCGGTAGTTACAGCAGGAACTGAGGGCGCCTTTCCCGGGGAGCTTGATGGGGTATCCCTCTTTCCACTCTGTTGGTATTTCTTCTTCTTCCCATATCTTGCTGATGGGCGGGTAGAGTAGCTTCTTTTTGCTTTCAGCCGCTTCCTCTCTATCGTCTCTTCTTCAAGCAGCTCCTCTAGGACCTCGAACTTGTTGTAGAGAGTGACCTTCAACTCTTCTTGCTTCCAGGTGTCTTTCAGGGTAGTGGTGTTCTAACGCTGGCGTTGGGTTGATCTCCTTGTCCAACTCCTTTTCAGCTTCAGTTTCAATCGAGCGACAAGGAGATGATGATCCAAACGTCTGCTCCTCGCTTGACGCGTACATCTTGAAGAGAGCGACGAAACTTCCTAACAATGCACATGTGGCTGATCTGGTTCTCCATCGACAGGTCTGATAATACCCAAGTTGCCTTGTGTATCCTTCTGTGATGTAAAACACTTCCTCCGATGGCCAGATTAGTTGTTGCACACAGGTTGGCACATCTCTCACCGTTTTCGTTCATCTCGCCTAGCCCTTGCTTCCTCATGATCTTCTCATATCCACGGTTGTCACTGCCGATCTTGGCGTTGAAGTCACCCAATAGAATGATCACGTTTCTCTCTTGTCTGTTTTGGTGTGATGGTTGACAGTCTGTTGTTAAAGTTGTCCCCCCTCCTCTTTACTGTCGTTCGTCGGGGCGTAGCACTGGACTATGTCCACGTTGATCCCCTTCTTCTCTGTATGGAAAGAGGCTGCCATGATCCGTGGTCCGTGCGCTTCCCACCTGATGAGCGCTGTCTGTGCCGACTGGGAAAGCATCATGGCTACTCCATGGCGGTGTGCATCCTCCTGCTCATGCCCCGAGAACAACAGTAAATCACCAAATGTCAGTCGCTTCTGACCAGAACCAGTTAACTGATTCCTAGGGTTGTGAGGTTGAACTTCCTCATCTCTGTCGCCACGTGTGCTGTCTTTTCGGTCTCGTACGTGGTTCGGACCTTCCATGTACCGCCGGTGGTGGTGGTCCTGGTGGAGATGATATTCTTCTGCCTGACAGCTTCTAGTTGACTCTGGCTTGAGGCCAATCTTCTCACAGGTTCGTGATGTCTGTTGCTGGTTGTCGTTTATATAGCAATACTGTTTTGACAGGATAAGGCAGCTGGCCCTACGCTAAACCCTCATCCCTTTTCAGCTCGGACTTGTGACCGTCCTTACTAAGATTTGCGTTGAAAACTTTTTAAATTTTATTTATATCTAACTATAAGCAAGAAGCACAACTTGATGTATTATGAGAACACCACTTGTTTTGCGGGCGACTCGGTTGTTGAATGGTTGCCATGAGCATGAACATGTTAAGCATCGATGTAAACGTTGAGCATGTTGAGAGAAAGTGTCGTACAAAATAGCTAATATAATTAACATTAACAGTCTGTAGGGCTTATGTCAAGGCCACAGTATACGGACATATGCAAGATATAAGAAAGCAACTTGGTCCGCATAATTGCACCCATCGGGGATACATTTTCATATCAATTGGCAAAGTGTTCAGCCTGATAAGGCGTAGAATCGCACACACTAACATGAAATCAACGCAGCAGAAACGGGGAAAAAATAAGAAATCGAACGACCACAGCAGGGCACANGCCACCATACGTCTCTTTAAGAGTCTTATAATATTGCAAAATCCGTTTTCGTAACACACATTTGTGCAGTTGAAATTAAATAACACAGCCGAAAATTATCACAAATCATATTCTAAAAACGGAAATATTTGTATTCCAACGAACAATGCCAGCAACTTAAACGCAAAATAACGAATTTAATTATATACTTAAATTATTTTACAATGTGATGTTTAATTAACAAGTAACATACATGTTTTGTTACAAAACATGTTAGCAATTTGCTTTGAATGTATTTTTTTGTTTCAATACGGTATGCCCAATAATCCATTAAAAACAGGTGAACCTTGTCGTGCCGTATCATTTATACATATATTAGCTGTGTCATCCGTCAAACTTTTTCTTAGATTTCAAATTCAATAAATGTTTAAAGAGTAGATTGGATATTGAATGTTTATTGTTTTGTATAGCTCATATATTTTCAACAACAGTAATCTCTATATAAAAAAAAAAAACATTAAAAAGTATCAGTTTATTTAAGAGGTTAAGGTTTATTCATAATAACATTCGCATTTAACGAAGTATTATTTAAAAATGAATGAAAATGAATCACATGTTCTGCAAGAAAGTATTTTGTACAACTTTGAAATGGCAAGTACTGTGTGTAGCACTGTAGACCTTTACGCAACGAATAACAACTAAGAGAAACAAATCATGTTAGTAATACTTTGTGAAATGACATAAAGGCATTTTATCATCTACATTTCGTTAATATCCGTAAACTGGCGATTGCTACAAAATGTTTAAATAATATTTGTCTTTGCCATTCTTATATGTTTAAGTTCCGCGACCATGCTTATAATGTACTTAACTGTAAAATGAAATGTATGCGATACGAGCTTACATCTTAATAATGATGTCACATAGGCCAAATTGTTCAAACGTGTTTATTTTATTGAATGCACATATCTCGGTAATATAACAAAGATTACTATGTTTGCATTATTTTGCCTTGCCGTAATTACACTCAAAATGGCACAACACACAACTTAGCGTACACAAAGCACATTACCAACACTGGGGTCAATACTTTGCAGCGGCATATTGACTGCATTGTAATTGTTTATCGGTTGAGCATACTTGCCACGGATACATTATAAAAGCAATACTCATAGCATCGCATTTCAACATTAATGATCATTAATCAACAGAAAACATGCACACATTTTATTCCGATTTTTTTTACACATGGTCATCATCAATTGAAGTTATTATAAAACACGTCAACGATCATCTAAAAACGCATGACCCTCATTAAAACATATATGATTAGCAATTGTAATCCTCACTGATTTTGAAAAAAATAATAAAGTAATGTACACGCCCAATGAGGATGAATTCATTTTGCAAACCTTAAGACTTACAAAGAAACAAAGTATTAACTTGCAACTTAAGGAGGTATAATTACTTAATTTAATCTGTTGTGACATGCATATCACTAAACGTTGATGAATTATAAAACACATACACAATGTATACCAAATAACCACATAGATAAAATATCACAAAGAGGATATAATTTCAAGCCGTGTATTTATGATATAACCGCACATTTTTTTCAAACGCTTCAACGATGAGATTATGACATATTTTATGTTATTGTATAACAAGGTAATTTCTATAAGGTAGTCAAACATACATACTTTTGTAAAAAATACACACTATTTATTTAAGTGGTTAGGCAGAGTTAGCACAATATAAATAAACCTTAATTCATTTTAACTTGTGAAGTTTATACATTTAAAAAAAAAGTGTTTACTGTTTCAAAGGTTCTTATTATTATATAAGAAAAATGCTCGCGAGAGAATATACCTCAATGGTGATCATTTGCATATTTACATAAACATTTTTCATGATTATATTTTCACATTAAAAACTCTGCAATGTGATCATTTAATATCAACACGAGTTAAAAAATAATACTAATAATAAACTACTGTATCTGATTAAAAAATCACGCAATCAAAACAATTTTACGTTAACAGGTGTTGTTTCTTAACCTTAACGCACAGTAAATTACATCCACAAATGTCCTTCATAACACCCGTTTTATATTTTCTAACGACCATCCTGTCCCCTGTACCCAGGGCAGCCGAGAAGACCGCCTCTTCCTCCCTCACCTCCCCTGCCGCCACCGGAACCGCCTCCGCCACCACCTCCCCCATTTCCGAATATAAACGTTGCATCCCCGCCCCTNCCGCCACCATTAAATCCGCCACCGCCGCCGCCACCACCACCACCACCTAGTTGACCGATTGCCGTTGTTGATTTCCATTCTTGGCTAAGTGGGAATAAGATAAATGGAAAGATATTAATTTTTCAAGATAACGCATTACTTTCTACTTTTACTACTACTAATAATACTACTACTACGTCATATACTTGCATATATATGTTCCACGTTTACGATATATCTATATATAGTTGCATAAGTAGTCACATTAAGCAAATTTATAAGTAAGGGAGGTGAAAATGTCTCTAACTTCGGTAATTGGACATAAGTACTATACTTCCTGCTTTCACCCCGTTTGATTTATATAGTGTGTTCCATTTGTTTATTTCACCGATGTTAATACTGAGACGTTACGCACAAAAATGCGACTATTCTCAAAACGGGCGTGTGTCATTCATTACTTAGCACTTAGCTTATTGTTTAAAAGTATGTATTAGGGACTTTATATATCACCTTAAAGGTCTTTTTGACGGTTTATAAATGTTTATATTTTTTAATAAAAAAATATGTTCGCACGTTCATATATGAAAATGATGCTGACAATCATTTTTAGAGGAAAGCAGCATGTCTCGTCGTCCGTCCTGATCGTGATTGCATCTCTTTCAATCGATACCGCCGCCTCGGTCGCTATCGCAACGATTAAAAAGTATCTTGCAGAGAAATGCAGGTCTTATATCTTGGAATGTCGGTCACTTTGTTACTGAACACTCGATCAGTATTGTTTTTGATTTATGCGATTTTGTTTGAACGAAATATGCACACTTTAGTAAATATAGAAATCAAATTTTACGTTTTGGGAGAAGAATATATAAAATGCCCACTTACATTGCTTTATTGTTTGTATTGAATGGTTCCCTTACTGTCTATTTCGTGTTTAAAGTCCAATTAATATGCCTAACACACACACACAATGCATTCAAATTATTGTTTTTGATTTAAATGCGTATAATATAACGTTTTTTTTTAAAAGAAATGTTCACATTTTAGTAAATAGAAAAAAACGGAGTTAACGTTTAGGGAGAAGAATATTTATAATGCCTACTTCCATTGCCTTATTATTTTTTTTATTAATTTTTTTCTTTACTTTCTAGTTCGTGTTTAAGCGTCATTAATATATGTCTTACACACGCATACAATACATTCTTCATAACTGTAATGTAAATTGATAGAAATAGAAGAAAAACTTAATTGAACATAACAACAAAGATTGATTCTTACCTGAACTCTCTCCCGTTTGATCTAATTTGAATTTTACAGTATGTTGTCTGCCAGCTCATCCCTGGTTCCGCACTGCTAGAACAAATTTATAGTTATCAAACTTAGACAAAGTATCGTCACATAAATGAAATCATTTTACACGAGAAAAGGATATACCCTGGTATCCCATCAAATGAGTCAAAATTATGCATACCTTTATTTTTAAACATTTCTCTTTATAGACTTTGAGATGATTTTTGGAAAAAGTAGGACCAGACAAGAAAAAAACAGCTCATGCCATGCACATATGGCACTTTGCCAACACTCAAATGAGTTTCAGGTAAAATCATTCCCACAAAGCTTACATGCTAAACTGAGTTTGATTTATTTTAATATGAACATTACAAGCTTACTTTACTGAATAACTCATGGCAACTTATCAACGTATGATACAAAAAAAACTACTATTTATAAATGTGTGTTCGTGTTCAACAGTCGTATGATGATTAAAGTTAAAAAGACACACCTTTTTTGGCATGAATAATTCTATTAAATTTAGTACATTCTTACATTCTTTGGTGGTTCATATATAAAAGGTGCACAATGCATGTTTTGCCTTTCGTGGAATAAAATATGTTAAATCGTAAAGTGATCCCAGTGTGACGCATAGTAATCGTCGGTCATTAGATGTTTTTATTTTTAGATCAACTCAATACCACCTGTCTGTCGGTTTCGATTGCAAAAATACCAAAACCGGAACACAGTTTTAGGCATGTAAAAACCAATATTATCACCGGACTTATCGCATTAATATGAACATTACATGAGTCTTTATTAAGTCATCAATCTTAAACTTGTAACATACGTTTTAACATATGTGGTAACAGTTTGTTTTCTCATAACGTGTGCAATTCTACACTGCTAAGCGTGTTATTGTGCGATAATATGACAACATGTTCTTGACATTTTTTAACAAAATCACGTAATAACGAAGAGCATAAATTGTATGTAGGTTTTGGAAATGTTTGTAACAGATTCGGCTGAACATGCTTGTAATGTACACACCAAAATAAACAATAACAATGGAATTTCATCAACATTAATAAAGCTCATGTATTATAATTATATATTTTTATGAAATTAACCGCCGAACGCAATGTGTTCATTCGCCTTGGTCGTATATGAATAATTGTCAAATCACTCGGTTTCGTTTTTGTCTGAAATAACACCGAACACGTCATTTGGGTAGTTTGTAAGTAATACTCGGCCCTACATTACAATAGGCCATTATGTATAAGTACTAAGGGATATAAAGATAAGTGTATTCAGTCATCATCCTTAAACGCAGTTAATTTAGGCGAATTCGAAATTATATGCCAGTATATAGACTGCCTATAGTGGCAATTTAGGCTGAATATGCTGGCAATTTAGGCTCAATACACATGTAATTTAGTATATGTTTGCAATGATAGGTGTCGCAAAAAAAAACGCATTATGCTTGTTTTATGGAAAAATAATGTATGCTGTTTAAGGTGGAAATTGTAGTCATCTCTAATAAAGAATGTATTATATAAGCTGGCAAGTAGAAAGTATATGCTAGCATTTAAATAAATATATGACGGCATTGCAGGATAAGTAGATAAGTACGCTTGCAATTAAGATAATAAATTCGGAAGCTCAGGTTTTTTGACAATTTCCTCAAGTTGTATAGTCCGAAAAGTATGTGCCCATTGCTTGAGGGTTAAACATTTGTTTAAGCTTATCTATGTAGGAGATGCGAAGACATATTCGAAAACACTTGTGATTAAAGGCCTGTATCCTGCATTTTGCGTCAGCGTGAAGTGTCCAGGTCTCGCAGCCGTTCAGAAGAACTACGAGGGATTTGAAGAGCCTGTGCTTGGTGGTGGAAGCTGATGGAGCCGCTCGTCCGAAGCCTGCTCAGTATGACTATCGCTGCGGTCAACATTGCAATTCTAATTCGGATCACAGCGGTACTGGTACCATCCTTGAACAGGGTCACAATTACTTGCAGCTGGTCACTACTTTTAGCTTCTGGCCGTTCATGGTGATGTCTGCACTGGTGTTGCTCGTGCTGTTCATCACGATCTCCGACATCTCCGTGCTGACCTCCATCCCATATACTTATTTCATATAATATGTTGGTGAAGTCTTGGAGTTCACTGCTGGTGCCACCCATGAGGTAAATGTCATCCGCGAATCTCAAGATGGAGATCGGTCTGTCATCGATGTACATGGAGGTGTGGTGGTCTCCTGCATAATCTCAAGGAAAGGTTAAATAGAACGTGGGAGAGCAGACATCCCTGACGGACGCCCACTTATGTCCTGAAGAAGTCACCTATACGGAACAGAACAGAACAGAACAGATATTTTATTTGATTTGTA
>VMBQ01004514.1:0-57246 GCA_007657795.1 Dreissena rostriformis
CCAATAGCTAGCAACGACATGTCAACGGATATTTATTCTTACGACTTTACCCGGGGAGACATTTACCTTTCTAAATTCACCATTGCGGCTTACGATCACTTGTACAAGCTTCCGTATATCGATCAAGCGGTGGTTGCCAGCCGCCGGAACCTGTCGCTCTTCGCGAGTCCGTGGTCGTCCCCTGACTGGATGAAAACCAACGACAATATGGTCGGCGTCGGAACAATACTGCCCGAGATGGCGAAGGTGTACGCCGACTATTTAGGCCGGTTTCTTCGCGAGTACGAGTCGTTCATGTTCCACGGGCGAATGTGGGGCTTGACGACCCAGAGCGGCCCGGCGCGAAGCTGCAGTAACGACAGCCTCCCGGAGTATCAGTCCGTGTGCTGGTCCCCTCAGAACATGAGCGACTGGATCAAATACGACCTAAAGAGGTCGCTGGAGGATTCCGGATACGGTCATATCAAGTTGTTCACTATGGACGACAACGCAGATGAACTTGACAGCTGGAGACGCGCGTTTGACGCCATTTCACTGAATCTCGTGGACGGATTCGCCGTACAAGGTTACCATGACAACGTCAGCGACGATAACACGACAAATTACAATAACGCGTCCTCGCCAATGTGCGATATGTTCTCACTTCACCCCGACAAGATTCTCCTAGGCTCGGAGTACTGTATACGGTCCAGACCGGAACTGGGCAGCTGGGAAAGGGGCGCGGACCTTGCCAAGCACGTGTTCCACGTGCTTCAGAATTGCGGATCTGGATTTACGCACTATAATCTAGCTGTTGACTTGGATGGCGGTCCGAGTTGGGTTTACAACTACGCTGATAGCCCGATAGTGGTATACGCTAACGCTAAGGCGGAAGTACCCGTATTCTACAAACAACCGATGTTTTACACAATGGGACACTTCAGCAAGTTCATAACAGCCGGATCGGTTGCTATCGAAATGTTCACCCTCGAAGATGTGCCGGCGGGGATTTATTCTGTCGGATTTATGCGACCGGACAATTACATCGTCGTCGTCGTCGGCAATTTCGGCGACAAAGAGAACACCGTGGGTTTCAGGGACAGTCGGTACGATTTTGAGTTCTCAATGGAGGCCAGTTCGATACACACTTTTATTTGGATGCATCCGGCTGATGCTTAGATGCAGACTATAAATTTTATTTACGAGTTCCACCATTTTGTATATGTGAGATAGTGTAATATAATGTTGAACCGTAAATCTCGATGCATCGATTATCTGCGTTATGCCCTGACGCTGCCAGTTTTGTTTTTTAGTGTAGGATTTTCAGCTTTTTAAGGACTTGATGCAAAATACATAAATATCGATAGCATTAAACGTTCTAGCATGCATTCGGCGTGTAATATTGAAAACACGCGACCTTTCCGCCGAAATAATAACTTGCAATGTTGTACATTAGAGAAAATCATACCATGTGTAAAAGGAATCTGACTCTGTATTATTCAATTAAATTTTTGGTAGATGTTTTATTGCTGCTATTTAGCAAAATGGCGTTTGTTTAGCGTGTATGATTTTGCCTTCACTTGTTGACTTGGCACAACAAAACAATCCTGGGATAAACATTGCTGGAAACGATAACAATTAAAAACGTTCATACCGTTATATAGATCATGACTGTAAAAGACCAATAGTTTATTGACACAATGATATACACACATATACAGGCCATTTTATCCCATGTATACGTGCTTTTAACAAACCAAACCATCACGCAGATCCATTTATAGTCATATCCATGCGCAACTTAAGGTATAACACAAAATAACACTTCACTTGTTGACTTGGCACAACAAAACAATCCTGGGATATACATAGCTGGAAACGATAACAATTAAAAACGTTCATATCCATGCGCAACTTAAGGTATAACACAAAATAACACGAACAGATGCTGCCGCCAGTGCCGAGTGCCCCCGAAGTAGTGTATTGACCCAAAGAGTGATCTTGAGCTTTAAAGTTTGGGAAATTATTTCTTAATAGTAAACTCGATCAATACATATTTTATTGTAACCAATTAATATACTCTACAAACAAAAATAAAGGACAATAACTGTGCAAATACTGAAGAGAGAGTTAATGTTCTTGTACGCGGTAATATTTCTAAAGCAATTATTATATGGGGGTTCATTTGAATACATTCAATAATTAAGGAGTGATGATCCACACAAGAAACTGACTTTACAAAAAAAATAGGAAAAGGGCAATTACTCCAAAAATACGTATTAGAGAGTTGTGGTTCTTGTACTCGTCACTTTCTTTCAATGTCCTCTACAAATGTACATTAGTTTATTTAAAACACCTTCAATAATAAAGAAGTAATGCTCCGCACCAGACAGTGGACGTATGGACATAAACACTGTAAATCCTGAAACCTGACTTATGGTTCTTGTTCTTTTCACTACACTTAAGCATTCGACCTTTTTATGATGTTTAATTTGAAAGCATTAAAATGTAACGGAGTAATGCTCCGCACAAGAAGCGGGAGGGACTGACGATGCGATTACTACATGCCTTCTTCGAGTACATAACATACAAAATGCAACATAATAATGACAACATGCATAACAATTTTATAAATTGTCAATAGATCTGTAAGAGTGGATGCGATACTCAGACAATGTAATCTCTTTTGCTCAGTAACGAAAATCCAGGTACATGAATAACACATGTCAAATTACATGAGGAGATAACGTACACGAGTTCAAAAATCGTAAGTGGAAAATGGAAATAATGAGCAATAGAAACATTGTTGACACGTAATACATTGCGAAGTAAACATTCATCAGATACACACATGCATATAGCGCAAATCGCGTTCTGTGTATCACGTGACGGACAAATTGACGTTACTTAACCCATTTATGCCTAGTAGACCCTCCCATCCTCATAAATTGGATGAATTTATTTCCAAAATTAGAGATGTCTAGTATATTTATTTCTATATTTAGAATATTTCTTACAGAAATTCCTCTGTGCAAAACCTATACATAAAGCGACTTGTAACTTTCTTCCAAACAAAGCATTTGAATGATTAAAATATATGTTCGTTACATGTTTTGTACTGTAAAATGTTAAATGTACAGTATATCAAAGTAACATATAGTTACATTAAAGTTAAGTTACTGAAATTGGCTTTTTTTAACAGAATAACCACCTTATGCATTTCTTCAAATCAATGTATTGCGATTTTAGCTCAAAATCAATGTAACTGTTGCAACTACGCCTATGTGTTATTAGTTTGTTATTGAAAATAAGTACCTACCATTACTGATTGTTCCGTTCTCTTATCCATAAATACCAGAAAAGATGCAACTCGCCTGATTAAGTAGTGTATTGACACAATGTTTCGTAGTATACCCGACGTCGTAGAGAAACAAACTACGCTTTGACCTCGTCAGCCCCCAGTGAGACATAAATGGGTTAAATGACTTTTGGCTAAGTATTGGTTATTACCGCAATCGCCACACTTAGCCAACAATTATTTCGATTACACTTCAAATTTATAATTATACGTCTGTATAATAGATCCATAAGAACTATCTGAATGTATACTCCGCTCTTTTTCCTCGAGACATTACATGAATAACGTCGGCTTCACAAACATATGAGCGTATGTCAGTCTGCAGGTAAATATTACAGATGAAATCCATCCTCTATTGAATGGCATCGAGTCCACAAAATTTGATGTTGACGCACTTCCATGACACTATTTTACAGACATCTTTCTAAATAATGTACCCAAAACTGAAGATTTTCTTTTCCTTCCTTCCTCGATTACCCCCCTTTCGACCTGTCTCACCAGGGTTAAGTCCCCGTACGTACTGTCGTGGGAACCAAACGGGATGCGAGAATAGCATGTGACCAAGTCCTGAATGTCTTGGAAAATGCACGTCTGCTCGTCGAACCCGAGGCAGCCATCGTCCCGTTTCACCGGAAAATGCGCAACAAGTCCTTCCGTTTCGGCGTCTGAGTAGCTGCAAGAGAAAACATGAGCAGCCGTCAAGTCTCCACATTTTGAATTGTCCTCTTTAGATATTGTTCTCCAGCCAGTAAGGGTGCGATTTTTAGCTCACCTGAGCACTTAGTGCTCATTGGGAGTTTTTAGGATACCGTGTTTTCCGTCGTCCGGTAGTGCTTAACTATTTCTTATAACGACTAATCCTCTTACCGATTAACAGATTTTAACGAAACTTCACAGAATGATCATTGGGTGACCGTCTTTCAAAGTTGTTCAAAGTGTTCCGGTTAATTGCATATGTAGGTCACGGGAGCTAAAAATATATTCACAAAATGGAAAACTGCAAATATTATGCTTTCCTTACGCCACAGTGGTCAGGGCTTTAATATGTGGTTTGTTATAAGGTGTAATGGTTGTCTTCAGACCACACCAAAGGGGTTACACGATTATATTTAGAGTTATATAGTGAAATCACTTTTTAACAATCTCTGAAACCATTAATGTCATTGGTTTGATAGTCGATGTTTAAGGTCGTATACAACAAAGTTAATTCAAATCATGCCTCTGTTAAAACTTGTAAATCTTCTTCACTGAATCCTTTAGGCCCAGAGGTTTGTTATTTGACATGCAACGTAATATTTTGGTCCAATGCTCAGTTTGTTCAAATCCTTCCGCTAGGTCAAAACTTTGCAACCCTCAGGGGTCAAATGATTTATAAAAAACTTGTATATTAAATATCGATAAACGCCAACAAATCTTGTCTGAAACCGCAAGGGTCAGATGTTGGTATTTGAAGTGTAACATTGTAAAGTTTTCCTTTTTTTCGAAAGTTGTTCAAATCATGCCCCAAGGATCAAAACTTACAATGCGCCAGGGGTCACATGTTTTGTAAAGACTTATATTGTCTATAACATGTACTTGAAAAATCTTATTCTCTCAAACAGCAATGGTTAGGTAGGTGTATTATACGTTGTGTGCAACATCGTATGGTGGTAAAAATCATGCCATTTGAGTCGAAATTGGCCCCTTTCTTGCAGTAACTTTGTGTTGTTTTTTAAAATAAATTTTATAGAAAAACCTATGTTGTTCATATAATGTCTCAAACCACAAGAAGTTTGTGTCATACAGAGTGAAAACCCTAGATGAAAACCACAGTAATAACACAAACATCACAAAACGTACAGCTCAGCTTCTTCATATCTCAGACATAGGGCCTGTAGGTATTCTGGTTTTTATTTCCGAGTTTGTGCAACAAGTACTTGATGCTTAAAAAGTCTACGTGTTATGTTAAGAATGTTACTAAAAGGATACGTGAAATATGGAAAACATATGCATAATGAATAAGGCTATCAGAACACAGATGGTTTGCGGGGTTGTTGCTGGTAATGAATTATGAGTTATATTAAGAATATTAACAAAAGGACACGTGATAGATTGAAAACATAGGAAGTTATTGATCAGACAAAATAACGCCCTATGGAATTCAACTGTCCAATTGATAAATTATCCAACTGGTTCATTTATTCACCTGACAGAGATACTGTATGGTTTCTGTGGGTTGTTGCTAGTTCTCACAATGAATGTACCGTCACTTTCCGTTTTCAGAATTGCCTTTGCCACGCTTTTGTCCAGATCATACTCTTCAACCTTCTCTGCATATTCAGTGACGTCAGACGCCAGCAGATGATCTATAAATAGCATCATGGTGTCCATGCAGTTCTCGTACAGCGAGAACTCGATAATGTCACTGCAAAAAAATTAGAATCTCAAAGATCAACAACACATACAACGAGAGTTCGAGTATGGAAGCGTATTTATGACTTCCTTATGTGAATATGGCAAATTGCGACTACAAGTTGCGCGGAGTAATGTTCGTGATTATGTACTACAAACGATATTTCGACATGTTGACTTATTTCGCATTCATTCGATATAACTGCTATCTAAATGTCAAGTTAATCGCATTATGTAGTGATAAATAATCTCCAAATGTTCCGATGTTTTGTCAACAGTGTGCAATGCCAACACAATCACATTATCCGGAAATCAGATATACGCTTCAATATTCGGTACTGTCGATGAAATAAAAGGGCATCATGTCGTAAAACAGAACTGAAAAATGTTAATGGCATAAAAGATCAACAGCTCGTTAACAGATATTTCGAAATTGCAATAAAAGGTCAGTTGCTTGTCAAAAGAGAACTCTATAATTCCAATGAAATAGAGAGTCAACATATCGTAAAACGAGAACTCGATGTTGTCCCTGCAATAAAAGAAAATATCTAGCAAAGTCATAACTTGATCATGTCCCTGGAGTAAACATTCAACATCTCGTAATTAAAAAAACAACTAACCGGTACCTCACGCCATCAAACGACATGAAAATAACAGATTTGCGACGATTTAAGCATAACTAACAAGCTGTATATGCCCTTTAAATCACGACATTAAAGTTCGGCGAAATTGGACGGACGCACATACGCATGCGCATACACCGAACCCTAGTTGCCACAGCTAAATCGAGCTTACCGCAAGAGGGCTCAATAAAAAACGTTCAAATGAAGGCTTAGATTTCCGAATAATTTGCGTTTTATTTTATATTTAATGTGAATTACTGTTCAATCAAAGACGACTTACTCTTTGATTTTCTGCAGCTCGTTCTCCAGAACTCTGATACCATCCAGACAACGTGTGGACAGTTTGGACTGTTCGTTCCTTTCTGCCACGAGCGATGTTCGCTCTCTCTCAATTGCCGTCTGCTCCTGTCGCAAGCCTTCCAGACGCTTGGTGAGTGCAGTGCAGTTGTTGCTGATCCTGTTTATTGTATTTGTATTACTTTGAATCTAACACCATTAAAGGTACTTGTCGACAGATTGTTGCATTATTTGAAGTCATCCAATGCCACAAATTGATGTATTAAAATTCGCAACTAAATAAAAAATTCAATTACACATGGAACAAATGACGAAAGAAAAAAGCCCGTGCGGATTAAATACTATGGTCTTAGCCTCTCGGCTACCCGGACTATCATATTACGCTATGCATTGAATACCTTATATAAGCAATCGACCAATGTGTTGTCATAAAATGAAACGACAAGAGAAAAGACTCCAAATTATATAATCGTTTCCTGTTTTAAAACGCTTTATAATTTTATCAATTCCTTATGATACCATAACTGCTTATAAAACGAAAATATATTTGAGCCTCGCTCTGGGAAAACCAGGCTTAATGCATGTGCGTTTAGTGTCGTCCCATATTAGCCTGTGTATTACGCCCGGTTTTCCCTAAGCGAGGCTCATATATTTTCAGTATTTGTACATGTCCTCAGTGTTATGTCTCTTACTGATATATAACACAGTGTTCTGTTATGTTTTGAATCGATGACAATAAAAAAATTGTAAACTTGTCAATCTCTGCACAAGTCCCTTTAAAACCGTGATTTATTTGTATTAGAACATTGTCACACGTATCTAACAGCCTAAAATACAGATATTGACTCGCGTACGTATACAAGTAGTGTGCTGGTATAATGTACTAATTGTGTCGCGTTCTGAGAAAACTGGGAAAAATGCTTGTGCGTAAATTGTCATCCCAGATTAGCCTGTGCAGTCCGCACAGGCTAATCAGGGACGACAATTTCCGCTTTAACGGAATTTTTCGTTTAAATGATGTCTCTTCCTAGGGAAAATCCAGTTTGGGCGGAAAGTGTCGTCCCGGATTAGCCTGTGCGAATTGCACAGGCTAATCTGGGACGACACTTTACGCACATGCATTATGCCCAGTTTTCTCAGAACGCGACACTTATGTACTATGACAATCTCATTCAGGTGGTCGCATTTGTGACAGTTCGCCCACGACACGCAGACGTAAGAAATGCTAGTTGCAAGCAAACACCTACTCCTCTAGCCTGTCTGACGAGCTCGTGAGTTCATTCGTCTTCTCCAGTTGCTTGGAAACGACCTTGATCAACACGCCGTACGCTTCCATAGACTTGCTCTTCTCCTCAATTTCCTGCAATATTACAAGAAGCTTGTACACAGATTGTGCAATATATAAGTGCCTTTCATTTTTCGGTTTCTCTAAACAGTTACGCTTCCTTATGAACATGCTTTACAGAACTCCCGTTCTCAATACTGCTACACTACAATAACGTTGCGTTACATCTCGAGTTTCTCAATAAATGTAGTGTAACGTGTAGTGTTATTGTTGTATTGTACCTTGCAGTGTTATCGCTGTTTTGTACCTTGTAGTGTTGTTGCTGTTTTGTACCTTGTAGTGTTATTGCTGTTTTGCACCTTGCAGTGTTATTGCTGTTTTGTACCTTGTAGTGTTATTGCTGTTTTGTACCTTGCAGTGTTATCGCTGTTTTGTACCTTGTAGTGTTATCGCTGTTTTGTACCTTGTAGTGTTATCGCTGTTTTGTACCTTGCAGTGTTATTGCTGTTTTGTACCTTGCAGTGTTATTGCTGTTTTGCACCTTGTAGTGTTATTGCTGTTTTGTACCTTGTAGTGTTATTGCTGTTTTGTACCTTGCAGTGTTATTGCTGTTTTGTACCTTGCAGTGTTATTGCTGTTTTGTACCTTGTAGTGTTATCGCTGTAATGAACATTGCAGTGTTATCGCTGCATTGCACCTTGCAGTGTTATTGCTGTAGTGTACCTTGTAGTGGTATTGCTGTATCTTACCTCGCAGTGTCATCGCTGTATTGCACCTTGGAATGTTATTGCTGTATTGTACATTATAGTGATATTGCTGTTTTGTACCTTACAGTGTGATTGCTGTATTGCACCTCGTAGTGGTATTACTGTATTGTGTCTTGCAGTGTTATTCTTGTTTTGTACCTTGTAGTGTTATCGCTGTACTGCACATAGCAGTGTTATTGCTGTATTGTACCTTGTTGTGATATTGCTTTATTGTACCTTGCAGTGTGATCGCTGTATTGCACCTTGCAGTGTCATTGCTATATTGTACCTTGAGGTGTTATTGCTGTTTTGTACCTTGTAGTGTTATCACTGTATTGCACCTTGCAGTGTTATTGCTGTATTGTACCTTGTAGTGATATTGTGTATTGTACCGTACAGTGTGATCGCTGTATTGCACCTTGCAGTGTTATTGATGTATTGTTCCTTGTAGTGTCGGCGTTGTAGTGCACCTTACATGTTTGTCGTTGTAGTGTACCTTGCATGGTTTTCGTTGTAGTTTACCTTGCATAGTGGTCGTTGTAGTGTTCAGGGTCGGTGCTGTCGTGCACATTTAAGGGTCCTTGGTGTATTGCACCTTGCAGTGTTATTGAGGTATTGTACATTGTAATGTCAGCATTGTAGTGCACCTTGCATGGTTGTCATTGTAGTGTATCTTGCAGTTTTGTCGTTGTAGTGTTACTTGCAGGGTTGTCGTTGTAGTTTTACCTGCAGGGTCGGTGCTGAAGTGCTCATTTAAGGGTCCTTTCTGTATTGCACCCTGCAGTGTTATTGCTGTAGTTCATTGTAGTAATATTGCTGTATTGTACCTTGTAGTGTGATCGCTGTATTGCACATTGCAGTGCTATTGCTGTATTGTACCTTGCAGTGTGATTGCTGTTTTGTACCTTGTCGTGATATTGCTGTATTGTACCTTTCAGTGTGATCGCTGTATTGCACATTGCAGTGTTATTTATGCATTGTACCGTTTAGTGTTATTGCTGTATTGCACCTTGCAGTGTCATTGCTGTAGTGTAACTTGTAGTGTCGGCGTTGTAGTGAACCTTGCATGGTTGTCTTTGTAGTGCACCTTGCATGGTTGACGTTGTAGTGCACCTTGAATGGTTGTCGTTGTAGTGCACCTTGCATGGTTTTCGTTGTAGTGCACCTTGTATGGCTGTCGTTGGAGTGTACCTTGCATGGTTGTAGTTGTAGTGCACCTTGTATGGTTGTCGATGTAGTGTTCCTTGCATGGTTGTCGTTGTAGTGTACCTTGCATGGCTGTCGTTGTAGTGCACCTTGCATGGTTGTCGTTGTAATGTACCTTGCATGGTTGTCGTTGCAGTGTACCTTGCATGTTGTCGTTGTAGTGTTACTTGCAGGGTAAGTGTTGTAGTGCACATTTAAGGGTCCTCGCTGTATTGCATTTGCAGGGTCGCTTCTGATTCTCGCGCAATCAACTTATAGTCCTAGTCGTTTGGTAAGATGCATATAAAGGAAAGACTCGCGATGAACGACATAAACATCAATATAAGCAATTAACCTGTTTTTTCTCGCTCAATGGTTCCGTTATTTTAAACATATTTATTGGTTCAAAGTATAATACATTATATTTATGTGAATATCAAAAATTAAAACCTTTGATGGATAAAAAAACAAGCATCTTCGATGCTTATTTGAGTTCTGTTCCATGCTGGAGTTACTAGAGAAGAAAATGTAATATGGATCAGGTAGTTAAGGGAGCTATTGTCAGATCATTATATATTCATGTTGTTTTTATACTGTTTAAATATTTTTATATACTTCCTTACATGACTTTTTCTGTAATTATCAAGTGAAATAATCTCGAGGAATTTTCACTACGTTTACAGTCATTCTAAATCATTATTATAAGATAAAGAAATAAGTTCGTGTGGTCACACACCTATGAGGGATCAGGGGGAGAGGGATCGATCCGAACCTATATGTCTATATGTCAAAGCGTTTTGTTGCTGCAAAGTTTAAAAAGAAGAAGTTGCGTATGTTCAACATTTTGGCACTGCAATAAATAGTGGGATGGTGTTTTTTTTCTGCAACACATGAGCAAAGAGGACTAGAGGAATGGTTCCTTTCTCTAAATGTATCCCTTTTTGGTTGGTATTACCGTCGTCTTTGATATGATTTATTTAATTCTTCAAACATTGTAATATATAGTATTAGGAGTTGGTGATTGTGTATATGTAAACTTCAAAACTGTTGTTTGGGAATAATTATTGGAACTAAATATACCGTAACATTAAAAATACAAACGACTGTATGTTAAATAACTGTTATAATATAGGTTACATGAAAATCAGATAAAACAAAACAATGCAGTACTATTAATAGTATTTATTTGTTATCACACTACCCGCACGCAGTGTTAATTGTAATTATATTTATTGCAGGGCTTTTATGTACAAACGCAAGTGTCGTTACATAAAATTATTTACTTGTTTATATTAGATCTTTGAGCAACGATCAACATATATAATATAGTTTGTCTTTTGTTGTTTCGCTGGTATTGAGATTCATCAAGCCAGTGTCATAGCCTTTTCTGGCAATGAACAGTGTAAAACTTCACACATGGAAATTTCACCATGTTAATAACGTAATTGTGCCACGTGTTATTGTATAATAACGACTTAAATATACAAAATCTGGCTATACAATGGTCACATGTTTGCTCAAGATTTTTCTAATGAATAGTCTTAGTTTAAGTCGTCTGTCAGTCTCATAGCAAGACCATTAATCTTTTGTTGGCGCAGCTGTTTAAGATGTCCCTTGACATTCGCAGCGAAAACATTAATAGAAATTCGAAAATTATCATGTATTAGGAATACGAACTTACAAACACTGTTTAAAGAATAGCAATACCTGTTTGAGACTACCAATTATATAGTTGTTTAAATAGGCAGTTTAAAATATATAGAAATATTATCATCATATATTGTAGCACTGAACATATTTATTGCATTTTTAAATGAATGTTGTGATTCAACTGCTATATGCATTCATAGAAAGAAAACTCTAGTTTATTTAGCTTAATCAAACGTTACTCTATCATAGAAATTTCAAAAGTGGTATTCACGTTTCGGGAGTAATGTTTCTCAAAACTACAAATTTGCCGAGAAGATAAAAAAGGTTGTGTTGTTTTTACGTTTCATAAAAATTCAGCAATGTATTTTCAGAGACTAAAAAATAATCTAGTTTGCCTTTTACTTGTGTGTATGTTTTTTGTAGTAAAAACCATCCATTATTAATTGCAGATTTTTTTTTTGTTTTGTTTTTTTTTTAAATAAATAGGCGAAAACAGATCAAAACAAATCTTATCGATCTTTTATTTCGTACAATTATTGTGTAAACTGATAATGTAGGTTGTAAGTGACCCGTGAAATAATAATAGCAGAGTTTCATTCAAAAATTGCACATGACTGACAAACACACTGTTTATAAATGTGTAAAGTTAGTAAAATAGCTATAGGTTATGTCTGGTCGCGTTGCACGACTTATTTAGACTTATTTATAATTGCACCTTAATAACAATTTATCTAGTATATTTTATTCACTCTATATTGTTAAAAAACGGACACTTTAAGTAAAGTGTCCGTATAGGATTGTTATAAGTTGTCAGAAATGTATTCATAGTATCTAATGATGTTTTAAATAATGTGAACAAATTTTTGACGAATTGCAAAAATGATTAAAATAAAAGATGCTAGCAGGAACACGCAATTTCTCATACGAATGATTCCACAAGTCAAAACGTTTATCTCAAGCTCATGATTTTCATGATAGTATGATGAAGTGACGTAAACAATACATCGGTATATAAATAATCGAGAGGTACATGATACACAGTGAGTATTACTTCATTTCAAATAGGCTAATATTAACATGCTATTTAGTTGATTAGAAGCATATTTTAACACTGAATATCGTGGACAAAACAGACAATTAATATTTATATAAACACGTTACACATCAGAACAGATTCACTATTTATTTAATGAACATTCATAGGTTCCTGAATGCACTGTTTTTATAAGCATCGATGGATACTGATGCGTGTAATAATAATTTGTTCAACATAAGTAGATCCAAATACATTAGTTTGATATAAAATACAAATATTTATTTGTGAAATAGCCTGAAAATTCATTATATATGAGGTAACAAAAATAACCCTTCTATTTAGGTATCTTTCACTTATTTAAATAATGTGTTGTTATTATTCATATTTCACTCAAATATGGGTTATGGTGTCCGAAAAATCATGAGCTCGAGATGTCTCGTTATAGTCGTAAATAGGGAGCTAAAGCGTCACATTCTTCCACCTTTGTAATGCATATTTAATTCATAAATGGCGGGAGTAAAACGTTCGTCCTTTTTAAGATAATCTGTTTTATTTAAAAGGCAGTTTCCAAATCAAATCACACTCATGTATCAAATAATAAAAATGTGTCTGTACTCTTATTTGTGCTAATCAATAATTAAATTGAGTGATCATTTATAGGTAATACACAAAAAATTACAAGTATGCAGCTTTTGTTAAGGGCTATCACTATATCACGAGTCTTGTTATAGAATCACAGATTAATTATACCGTGTCAATAATCGCTTAGTATGGGAATATATTTACAGTTTCATTCATTTTCAAAGAAACGATGAATGCTGATTGGATAATCCGATAACGTCAGTTGTTAGTCATTGCTTGATGAACCCACTACTTTCTCATCAACAAGACGCGAATTGGGTTATTGTTTAACGCGAAACATAACAACGTTGTTTTAATTTTATTTGTCAAGAGCCATGACGTCGCAATGTGGCGTTAACGTCAAAGATTGTCGTTCGGAAAATATGAAACCGAAACTAACATGGTATTTTTACGCTAGCAGATATAGAAATCATTTCAGGCCTTCAAAGTTTTAAAATTACAGCAAATGTAAACATAATGCTGTAATAATTTGAATTGAATAGCATTTTTTTTTTGCATTTTATAGTTGTATGAGCTGCCGTCGGCGTTTATGCAAATTATTAGATATTTACCCGACTAACACCGATGAAATGCAGAAACAATGCTTTTCAATTCTTAAGTGAAATAAGACAATCAAAATTAACACATTAAGTAAAAGTAGAAAAAAGAACCTTAGTCTTCCGCTTAATAAATACACAAAAAACTAAGGCGCATGCTAGGCGGTGAAATTATATTTGAAGGCCGACAAATCGACAATGCACTTGTGTATAGTGGTACTTTTGCAAATACATTTCATTAGAGATTTTGTGTACAAGTGTAATTCCTGCATCCTAGTAAAGTGTCCTGGTGATAACTACATAAACACATCATTTTACTATGCGTTTATTGAAAAGAATTATTCATTGCGAAATTATTAAATAAAAACACTTAATAATAGTATATACATTGTAAATGTATAGATTACATCGTATCAGCGGTCGATATGTCAATTAAACATACAAGATGTGTGTCAATGCATTTGCAGTATCAATATACTGATAGTTGTAATCTGTAATTTTGCGTTATTTATCAATAAATATTCAATACGCAATTATAACTTTGAAATTCCTTACACTATGTTACCAATATTCGAACGTTTTAACATACCATATCGAGCATTTTCATAAAAATACCGCGAAGTATGTTAATGTACCACTTTATACACGCATCGATGTGTGATTTAATTAAATTCTCGCTAATTGTTTGATTTACATACTTATTTAATTGTCCGACATAACTCGTTTAGCCAATTACATGTGAATCAGTAAACCAGCAAAGCTGTTCCAAAAATAACTCTCTAAATTGTAGACACTATGGGTCGTCATAGACCGTACCCAAATTTTGTCTCCCATGGCAACCTTTACAAAGGCCTGCATGCTGACACATACAGCATCCTCTCTCTCCCAGTAGGTTGATCTCTGTAACGGTTTCCCTTCATGGACGATGTCAAGATAAGCTCGATTGTTTGTATAAGGACAGTACTGCACCGTGAACATATACACTCCAGCTACGGACGCAGTAAAGTATCCAGTGGAAGGGTCATAGCCTCCACCTTCGTTGACCGTCACAGTCTTGAACACAACGGCCTGGTTGTTAGATAGTGCATGAACAGCATCAGAATGAAACCGAGCGCTGAACATTATCAGTGGAACCACACTTTTCTCTGAAAACATACACACATATTTTTGCATCATCTATTCCTTTCTAGTGTTGCCGAAATGACTCAGCAACAGTTCGATTCGATTTTATTTCGATTAATATAACATGTATAATTTATTTGAATATTGCAATTGCGTTCCGTTACAGTTGCGTTCGTATTTATGCGTCATTCAATGCATTGACAAAACAGGTTTACATTAATTGTTATAGTTATTGCCGCCTATGTGATCAATATCGTATGTTGAATCTACAACTATGTCTGATGAAACATGTCAATAACCAATAAATACATTAACAACCTTGCTTTCATGCTTATTATTTGTACAAATAAACAGTATGTTTATTTTAATTGTATGACAACTATCTCGAACTGTATATTAACGACAATCGAATAGAACTTTGCTGCTGTAGGCTATGAGCTTGTAAAAGCTTTACTGCTGAATAAATGTTGTTGTTGTTGTTGTTGTTGCATAAGTTTGGGTGCCGGGCATATGCATTCGATCAATCGATGCACTGAAAGGTTTCTCAAAAATCTATTATTTTTGCTGTTTACGCTATTTGTGTTCTTGAGCTCGCGCACGTGTGCCTCTGCGTGAACACGCATGCGGGGGAACGCGTGCATGCGTGTAAGCGTGCTTGCGAGTGAGGGTGGTATTGCGTGCGTTCGATAGCAGAAGTATTATCCAAGCTCTATGCTTATTCGATATACGTATATATGTGTTTATTTTATTAAATTAAATTAAATTTACTAGTGGTGCTACTGTGACGAAGTCATAATATTTATTTCTTATACATTTGAAAAATATTTATTTTAAAATTCAACTTGTCAAATTAAGCTTTAATGGATATAACATTGTATTCCACCTTGAGTATGATACCTCTGCCAATGCACACATAGACTTATTCATTATTATTCAAAACTAAACATGTGCATGTGGTTTTGTGGTCACATGTCATGAATATCAACCACTTAATACCCCTTTTAATAGAAATTAGTTTTAGAATCATGTAAGCAGTAAATATAAGTGACAAATCTGAATCACCTTCACCGTTCGCGTGCAAAAAAAGACAAATTCGTAAATGTTCATGTTTAAAACGTTACCTTTCATCACAGTTATATCCTTTGCTGTCTGTGCAACAAGTGATTGGACAGTTTTTTCCATTTCATCAATATTTCCGGACATATTCTTGCGCCCAATGATGATACAATTGTCCACTTTATCTTCGAGATCCTGCGTCTTTACTTCCATTTCCTTAACCATAACATTCACAGTTGTTTTCATTTGGGAAACTGTTTCGGAGACGTTTGTTATCCCGGCTTGTATGGCACTCGCAAGCTTATTATCAATGTCTTTCTTCTTTATGTCCAGTGCAGTCATTGCGTCGTTAAGTTTCACATTTTCCGCCTGTATCGCTTTCAAAGTGTCTTCAACTTTTGCGTTTGTTTCAGTTATTTTTTTCCAGTGTGTTTCGCAGTACCAGCTCATTGGTAAGCATTCGTTCCAAAAGGTTCAATTCATAGTCATACCTGGAACATACTGGGCATGTGGGCTCTACAGCATGTGATGGCCCAACAAGTATCGCACAAAGAAACAAACGCCACATTTTAATTTGTAACTGTCGCTGATGCATTGCTTTGTTTAAACACCAAATACTTCTCAAAGTAATTGCTTAAATAGGCATTTCAAATAGACTAAATCTTCCTTGTCGGTTTGTAGCCCATGTCAGCGAATAATCAAACAAAAACGTCATTTAATACCTTTTAAGGATTACACTTCAGATATCCAGGAACACTTGCTATGCATTTTTATGAGTTGACATATAACGTTTGACAAAACGGTTTTGATTGGTATTTATTAGAAGTGGTGTAGATGTGCATTATAATTTAGCCAATAAACTTTACTTAAACAACAAGGATTGTCGTCTGTACTTAAAAAATAAAAATAAAAATGGGAAGTACTCGACAAATAAGATGTGTTTTAAAGTATGAGTAAATTGTGTCCCTTAAGTTGATGTTGTTTTGCAAACATATAACTGGGTGTTGCTGGGTTAACCCACACTTAATATGCCGTTAATACAATATACATGGTGTAAACAATAAAGAGCTATTACGAGTGCTTGCACATTGTAGCAACGTTGAATTTCGCACCGAATTTAAATATCGCACTTGACGTTAAATGTCGCAAGTCTGACCTTTAATGTCGCAAACTCATCTGACTCTTTTTGCGCATCTGAAATGCCAAATGTCGCAAAACAATGTACTGGCGCTATATGTCGCAACATCAATGCTGAATATCTCATTAATTTATAGTCACTATTTTGCAGTATAACTTTTCTTATTTAAGATCTCAACGTTTCAATTATGTTGAACGAGATGCACCGGATACGCATATAAAGGTATAGTCTAACGTTCTGAAACGGGTTGATATACCTGTGCAACCCGGTGATACCGGGTTCAGTTTGAACTTATTTTATCAACATACAAAGAAATTAGGGTCTTTTATCTAGATGTGAGGATGCAAGTTCCGCCACAGGCAAACGGAATACTCCAAGTTAGCCTTCTTAAAAGCCTTCATAAACAGAAATCAATTTTTTGAGGTTTTGTTTTTCGCCGTATGCTTACTTTTGCCCTATTTTGTTCGATAATTTATGGAGCGTCGACAGTGTGCGCTAATCGAATTGCGTGAATGTTTCACATTTACGGTATTTAACCATACTGCAATTGTTTATCAGGAACAAATGACTGTTTTATACTTTTTAAGATTCAAATTTACACGGTTGTTTTAAAGTAAGCGGTTTAAAATAAGCTGTTGAAATTAAAGCCACACACCTTGAAATGAAGTACATGTTAATCAATACATATAGATGCAATTTGAAAGTGTGCAAAATTGTCATTAAATCTACAGCCTAGTTAGCTAGTAATTTATAAAAAATGTTCAAACTGTACCGCTTTTAAAACCGAAAGTAGGATTTCTAAAGGTTACGCCCATTTCGACAAACGCGATTATTTTTAAGTTTAAAGCGCAAAAAAATACGGATTTCTACTTTGTAACCACAAAATATAATCTAATTGGCATAGATAAAATTAAATATATAGCGTAGTTATCTAGTAATTTTTAGACGTATACGTCCATTACGACTAAAGCGCAAAAAAGACGGATTTCTACCTGGTTACCACCAGATATATTCTAATTGGCATAGATACAATGTGTTTCTTATTTAAACTTAAATTTACTTTGCCAAGTAAGGTGTGTGGCTTTAACAAATATTACTATCTATAACCTGCTCTCTAGAACTAAACAAAGTTGTCCTCATGTTTTCTTATAACTAGAATGAACTGCGCGTGCATATGAAATTAGTTTATTATTCGGCGTATATACACGCGGCTTGACGATGCTGTCATACGGGCTCATGTCGATGACATCGTTCATTGCATAATGAGCTGACAATTGCCTGTCCTTAGTATAAAGCTGATATTATTTGAAAATCACACATTATTTAGTGGCACATTTCTGCATTTCTAATAAAAAATATAAGTAAAAGTAAAAATAATCGAGCATAAGGTGTGTACGTCTACGGAACACTGCAATTGTTTATGTTTGCATGACATACTTTCGAGCGTAAAGTAGGAAGAATACCAGTCCAGAAGGACAAAGTCATTGCACTTATCTGTCCATCCGAACCTATATGCATACTTCAATATTTACGTAGGTACCGACAAGCTCCGGTTTAACTACTGTGTGTATTTCGTTCTACCCTTCACCTCTAAATTAGCCTATTTGTAGGTGATCTGAAATGAGGATTAGTTCTGAGACCACGTTTTGCAGAAGTATGGCCATTCGACTTTTTTATAATAGATTTGCCGATATATTGCTCGGCTTCTGACGTGCGGACAAATTGTTGATCAGACAAGGTTCGAGAGCGTCTTATTGCCGGTTTACAACTGTGTAGTGAAAAGATCGCATTAATTATGAAAATCTTAAAAACAAAAGCTCTAACAAACTCCTTTAATAATTGTATTTATAACGACAATCCAAAAATGGAATCGCTTCGATCAACGCACCAGAAAGTTAATAATAATTCTATTACCTTTGGTCAACACATGTTATTGACATTTATTAGATAACAATGCTGTTGACGAACAGAGGCAGTTTATTCAAGCGATCAATGGGTAACGCGCTTACCGCTATGAAGAATTGCTTATTTTTTAAAATCGAGGATTAACCACGAACATAATTGCTTAGAGGATTAAAGTGTCAATGAAGTGAGTGGTAAAACATTATTTCGCGTGAAACGATTTTATCAATTTTAAATTGGTATACAACTATAAATACGGTACGCGAATTCCACGAGTATTAAAATATGCAAAGCTAAACAAATGCGTATTCCGTTGTGTTTTAGTTTATTTATTGGTGCTGCCAATTTCATTAATCGTTCTTACACATATATTGTAATGTTAAAGAATAAAAACGCTTTATTATTAAGTATTTCGTTATGATAATGGCTCATTTCTAAATTTGTAAACCGATTAAGCTGTATTGGTACTTGATCAAAGTGTGGAAGTAAATATTTAATCGGAAGAACGTATATGTAACATGTACTCTAAACATGTAGATACAGTGTGGCAACGTGGTGATAACTTGCTCACATACCTACATAATTATGTTTTCAATACGATAACAACTTGCATCATAGCAACTGTCGTTATGGCGACGGCCAGAAGAAATACCGCAAATGGAAGCCAAAAGAGACCATTCAAGAAACCAACACAGACACAAAAAGAGAACTACACAGAAATAGAGTTTGTGACGGAGGAACACGTGTTGCCGGATTCTTATACTAATTCTTTCATCCCGATGAAACTTAAGAAGAAACTTGAGAAAAAGATTTCATCTCAATCGGTAAAAAACGTTTCTAGCAGCGTGGCTTCAGCTGAAGACGTGAACAATGAAAACGCTTAATGATAGAATTCTCCTCAGCTAGCTTGGGCTGCGTTCAGTGATACTATTGATAACCTGGATGACACTAATTTTTATTTCAAGCAGAGAAAGAAACACCGTGCTGCCGCCAGAACAACATTCAGAAAGGCTTTGGAAGATTTGTGAGGAAGTAATGTGTATGGAATTTACGATTTAAAACCTAGTCCGGCAGATAAAGCGAAAACAATTCCTATATTCACTGACAATAAAATGGATAAAAAAGCTTATGATTAAGAAAAGATATTGCACACTGAAACCGTTGATGATAAAAATAGTTTAATACGAGTTGTGGATAACCCCGAACAGAACGTTGAAGAACAAGATGATGAAGTCGACAACGTCACTAAGGAGACCGCTAAACGAGGGTGGAAGGTTCTTAAGAGGGAGGTGAACAAAACCATATTGAAACACAACATTCAATCCCATAAGCTCAACTGGACCATGTTTCGGCACACAATTCGGCAGATGGCAAACCTTTAGGACTCACAACAGGATTTGTACGAACGCTATGGTGTCGTTCCGACCACGCTGTCAGACGGAAGTGTCGTCTGCGAGAACCGGATATTTAGTGATCGCGCGCGTGAAAAAGATGTATGGTCACTCAGTGAGATACTGACAGACTCAGGCCAACGCCAATACTGCAATATGAATGGAGTTTCGAATCTGACAAAACGAAGCAGTCATTTTAGACGTGCAGTTACATCTAAATAAAACTATTTACACCATATCGAACGTACTAAGAAAAACTCGTTAGTGTAGATAGAATAAAATGATTTTACGACTCGGACAAACTGAACATCATAACTAGGTACTTCTTATTTTCCAAAAGATAATGACACTTTTAAATGATATTTGTTGCATGTTTAGCTTCCAAAGAAACTTTGTTAATAAAGCATACGTTTATTTCAATGTTTATCTATTAATTAAATAACGTTATCTTTATTCGATGAAATCATCATATTTATGATATTTACGAAACTTATTATCTTAACCCATAAACGCGCTACTTTGTACCGTAATCATTTCTAACATAGACGTACTATTGAAGTCTGCCATTAATTCTTACATTGACGTACACCATATTACTGTCATTAATTCTTACATTGACGCACTACTTGTTACTGCAATTATTGCTAACATTTATATGTATGTATACAGTATAAATTAACTCTTACTGCATGGTTCATCAACTGCACTAAACTGTCAATCGCAATCGGTTCTATTCACGCTTTTCATTCTTTTCAATTTATTAAATAAAGGGCCCGGATTCAGACGTACAGATACACTATTAATTGGACCTTGCCCAGTAAAGCATGCCATCTAATATACCGACCGAAAATGGATAAATATTGAAATCGATAGGGGATAATAAATTAATTTGTATACTAATGATGATGTTGCCATTAAAAGAAGCTCGCATGCCATGTAACATACTGTGATTTTGTAAGATGCACCCGGTATTTTATGTTTAACTCGTTTATTCAGTACAGCGTTCTCCATCGCTTAATTGCACTTTCAAATGTAATCAACGCCGTATAATAAAACGGATTTTCATCAATAGGTCGTATACAAATAACCGTGTAGTTCGTACATTTAAGCACAACACCGTAAGCGACCTTACTAATTTAAGTGCTTGGTAAACAAGTAAAAGTACGCGTGTTTGTTGATCGGAAAACACACTATATTTTGTAGAAATGTTCCGAACCACAAAATTTGTTTCTGTATGAATAGAGACGCGTCATGCCAAAGTGGACATTATGCCATAAGCGGCATTATCGGACAGCGTAGCGCCTGACCAGGATGCGCAATTGCCCATCTGACATAAGATACATTTTTGCATGACACGGCCCATAAGTCATTTACAACAATATACGGGCATGCGTTTTGTCCAGAATTCTCAGTCTTTCATATGTATAAATATATACCCCGATAATTCTGACATAGAACAAATGTTTGACCACAGAAACGAGACTGTTGATTATTATGTGTGTCGTTAGACTTCAACGCATGATATCGATTATATTAGTATTAAATTGTTCAGTTTACATCACGACAGGTCAAACGATTGGTAATTGCAACACTTGTTATTCTATTGAATGAGTTATTAACACAACTATCTAAATCTAGATTTCTAATTTGCAAGTTTAAATACAAAACGACGATCTTACTGAGAATGAAAATATAAAATATTATGGTGGTGACAGTCTTCTTTAAACTGTTTGACAGTAAAATAAGTCCTGTTTTATTACATGGCCGAGAAATTTGGGGTGTTCATGAAATCCAAAAAGGTACATTTGTGTTGGTGAAAAAACTTCAATTATCACAAGCCTCGGTGATTGTGGTCGCTACCCTATTGTTATATCTTCACAAATTTCATGTCTCAAATATTGGCTGAAAATAATAAGCATGCCCGACACCAGATATGTAAACAAATGCTACAATTTCTTACTGAACACAAACTTAAATCTCTACTTCAATTGGGCCAATGAAATAAAGAACTTACTAAGCAAAAATGGATTTCAGCACGTTTGGATTAACCAGCATGTTTCAAATCCACACAAACTTATAAATGAATTTAGAGAAAGGGCTAAGTCCTAAATACTTACAGAACTTGTTTAATATAGTTCATAACAGCCGGATCGGTTGCTATCGAAATGTTCACCCTCGAAGATGTGCCGGCGGGGATTTATTCTGTCGGATTTATGCGACCGGACAATTACATCGTCGTCGTCGTCGGCAATTTCGGCGACAAAGAGAACACCGTGGGTTTCAGGGACAGTCGGTACGATTTTGAGTTCTCAATGGAGGCCAGTTCGATACACACTTTTATTTGGATGCATCCGGCTGACGCTTAGATGCAGACTATAAAATGTATTTACGAAATCCACCATTTTGTATATGTGAGATAGTGTAATATAATGTTGAACCGTAAATCTCGATGCATCAATTATCTGCGTAATGCCCTGACGCCGCCAGTTTTGTTTTTTAGTGTAGGATTTTCAGCTTTTTAAGGACGTGATGCAAAATACATAAATATCGATAGCATTAAACGTTCTAGCATGCATTCGGCGTGTAATGTTGAAAACACGCGACCTTTCCGCCGAAATAATAACTTGCAATGTTGTACATTAGAGAAAATCATACCATGTGTAAAAGGAATCTGACTCTGTATTATTCAATTAAATTTTTGGTAGATGTTTTATTGCTGATATTTAGCAAAATGTCGTTTGTTTAGCGTGTATGATTTTGCCTTCACTTTTTGACTTGGCACAACAAAAAAATCCTGTGATATACATAGCTGGAAACGATAACAATTAAAAACGTTCATACCGTTATATACATCATGACTTTGTATACATCATGACCGTTATATACATCATGACCGTTATATACATCATGACTGTAACAGACAAATAGTTGAGTGACCCAATGATATACACACATGTTCAGGCCATTAGTGACCCAATGATATACACACATATACAGGCCATTAGTGACCCAATGATATACACACATATACAGGCCATTAGTGACACAATGATATACACACATATACAGGCCATTAGTGACACAATGATATACACACATGTACAGGCCATTAGTGACACAATGATATACACACATGTACAGGCCATTAGTGACACAATGATATACACATGTACAGGCCATTTTATCCCATGTATACGTGCTTTTAACAAACCAAACCATCACGCACATCCATTTATAGTCATATCCATGCGCAACTTAAGGTATAAAACAAAATAACACGAACAAATGCTGTCGCCGGTGCCAAGTGCCCCCGAAGTAGTGTATTGACCCAAAAGAGTGATCTTGAGCTTTAAAGTTTGGGAAATTGTTTCTTAATAGTAAACTCGATCAATACATATTTTATTGTAACCAATTAATATACTCTACAAACAAAAATAAAGGACAATAACTGTGCAAATACTGAAGAGAGAGTTAATGTTCTTGTACGCGGTAATATTTCTTAAAGCAATTATTATATGGGGGTTCATTTGAATACATTCAATAATTAAGGAGTGATGATCCACACAAGAAACTGACTTTACAAAAAAATAGGAAAAGGGTAATTACTCCAAAAATACGTATTAGAGAGTTGTGGTTCTTGTACTCGTCACTTTCTTTCAATGCCCTCTAAAAGTGTACATTAGTTTATTTAAAACACCTTCAATAATAAAGGAGTAATGCTCCGCACCAGACAGTGGACGTATGGACATAAACTCTGTAAATCCTGAAACCTGACTTATGGTTCTTGTTCTTTTGCACTTAACTTAAGCATTCGACCTTGTTATGATGTTTAATTAGAAAGCATTAAAATGTAACGGAGTAATGCCCCGCACAAGAAGCGGGAGGGACTGACGATGCGATTACTACATGCCTTCTTCGAGTACATAACATACAAAATGCAATATAATAATGACAACATGCATAACAATTTTATAAATTGTCAATAGATCTGTTAGAGTGAATGCGATACTCAGACAATGTAATCTCTTTTGCTCAGAAACGAAAATCAAGGTACATGAATAACACATGTCAAATTACATGAGGCGATAACGTACACGAGTTCAAAAATCGTAAGTGGAAAATGGAAATAATGAGCAATAGAAACATTGTTGACACGTAATACATTGCGAAGTAAACATTCATCAGATACACCCATGCATATAGCGCAAATCGCGTTCTGTGTATCACGTGACGGACAAATTGACGTTACTTAACCCATTTATGCCTAGTAGACCCTCCCATCCTCATAAATTGGATGAATTTATTTCCAAAATTAGAGATGTCTAGTATATTTATTTCTATATTTAGAATATTTCTTACAGAAATTCCTCTGTGCAAAACCTATACATAAAGCGACTTGTAACTTTCTTCCAAACAAAGCATTTGAATGATTAAAATATATGTTCGTTACATGTTTTGTACTGTAAAATGTTAAATGTACAGTATATCAAAGTAACATATAGTTACATTAAAGTTAAGTTACTGAAATTGGCTTTTTTTAACAGAATAACCACCTTATGCATTTCTTCAAATCAATGTATTGCGATTTTAGCTCAAAATCAATGTAACTGTTGCAACTACGCCTATGTGTTATTAGTTTGTTATTGAAAATAAGTACCTACCATTACTGATTGTTCCGTTCTCTTATCCATAAATACCAGAAAAGATGCAACTCGCCTGATTAAGTAGTGTATTGACACAATGTTTCGTAGTATACCCGACGTCGTAGAGAAACAAACTACGCTTTGACCTCGTCAGCCCCCAGTGAGACATAAATGGGTTAAATGACTTTTGGCTAAGTATTGGTTATTACCGCAATCGCCACACTTAGCCAACAATTATTTCGATTACACTTCAAATTTATAATTATACGTCTGTATAATAGATCCATAAGAACTATCTGAATGTATACTCCGCTCTTTTTCCTCGAGACATTACATGAATAACGTCGGCTTCACAAACATATGAGCGTATGTCAGTCTGCAGGTAAATATTACAGATGAAATCCATCCTCTATTGAATGGCATCGAGTCCACAAAATTTGATGTTGACGCACTTCCATGACACTATTTTACAGACATCTTTCTAAATAATGTACCCAAAACTGAAGATTTTCTTTTCCTTCCTTCCTCGATTACCCCCCTTTCGACCTGTCTCACCAGGGTTAAGTCCCCGTACGTACTGTCGTGGGAACCAAACGGGATGCGAGAATAGCATGTGACCAAGTCCTGAATGTCTTGGAAAATGCACGTCTGCTCGTCGAACCCGAGGCAGCCATCGTCCCGTTTCACCGGAAAATGCGCAACAAGTCCTTCCGTTTCGGCGTCTGAGTAGCTGCAAGAGAAAACATGAGCAGCCGTCAAGTCTCCACATTTTGAATTGTCCTCTTTAGATATTGTTCTCCAGCCAGTAAGGGTGCGATTTTTAGCTCACCTGAGCACTTAGTGCTCATTGGGAGTTTTTAGGATACCGTGTTTTCCGTCGTCCGGTAGTGCTTAACTATTTCTTATAACGACTAATCCTCTTACCGATTAACAGATTTTAACGAAACTTCACAGAATGATCATTGGGTGACCGTCTTTCAAAGTTGTTCAAAGTGTTCCGGTTAATTGCATATGTAGGTCACGGGAGCTAAAAATATATTCACAAAATGGAAAACTGCAAATATTATGCTTTCCTTACGCCACAGTGGTCAGGGCTTTAATATGTGGTTTGTTATAAGGTGTAATGGTTGTCTTCAGACCACACCAAAGGGGTTACACGATTATATTTAGAGTTATATAGTGAAATCACTTTTTAACAATCTCTGAAACCATTAATGTCATTGGTTTGATAGTCGATGTTTAAGGTCGTATACAACAAAGTTAATTCAAATCATGCCTCTGTTAAAACTTGTAAATCTTCTTCACTGAATCCTTTAGGCCCAGAGGTTTGTTATTTGACATGCAACGTAATATTTTGGTCCAATGCTCAGTTTGTTCAAATCCTTCCGCTAGGTCAAAACTTTGCAACCCTCAGGGGTCAAATGATTTATAAAAAACTTGTATATTAAATATCGATAAACGCCAACAAATCTTGTCTGAAACCGCAAGGGTCAGATGTTGGTATTTGAAGTGTAACATTGTAAAGTTTTCCTTTTTTTCGAAAGTTGTTCAAATCATGCCCCAAGGATCAAAACTTACAATGCGCCAGGGGTCACATGTTTTGTAAAGACTTATATTGTCTATAACATGTACTTGAAAAATCTTATTCTCTCAAACAGCAATGGTTAGGTAGGTGTATTATACGTTGTGTGCAACATCGTATGGTGGTAAAAATCATGCCATTTGAGTCGAAATTGGCCCCTTTCTTGCAGTAACTTTGTGTTGTTTTTTAAAATAAATTTTATAGAAAAACCTATGTTGTTCATATAATGTCTCAAACCACAAGAAGTTTGTGTCATACAGAGTGAAAACCCTAGATGAAAACCACAGTAATAACACAAACATCACAAAACGTACAGCTCAGCTTCTTCATATCTCAGACATAGGGCCTGTAGGTATTCTGGTTTTTATTTCCGAGTTTGTGCAACAAGTACTTGATGCTTAAAAAGTCTACGTGTTATGTTAAGAATGTTACTAAAAGGATACGTGAAATATGGAAAACATATGCATAATGAATAAGGCTATCAGAACACAGATGGTTTGCGGGGTTGTTGCTGGTAATGAATTATGAGTTATATTAAGAATATTAACAAAAGGACACGTGATAGATTGAAAACATAGGAAGTTATTGATCAGACAAAATAACGCCCTATGGAATTCAACTGTCCAATTGATAAATTATCCAACTGGTTCATTTATTCACCTGACAGAGATACTGTATGGTTTCTGTGGGTTGTTGCTAGTTCTCACAATGAATGTACCGTCACTTTCCGTTTTCAGAATTGCCTTTGCCACGCTTTTGTCCAGATCATACTCTTCAACCTTCTCTGCATATTCAGTGACGTCAGACGCCAGCAGATGATCTATAAATAGCATCATGGTGTCCATGCAGTTCTCGTACAGCGAGAACTCGATAATGTCACTGCAAAAAAATTAGAATCTCAAAGATCAACAACACATACAACGAGAGTTCGAGTATGGAAGCGTATTTATGACTTCCTTATGTGAATATGGCAAATTGCGACTACAAGTTGCGCGGAGTAATGTTCGTGATTATGTACTACAAACGATATTTCGACATGTTGACTTATTTCGCATTCATTCGATATAACTGCTATCTAAATGTCAAGTTAATCGCATTATGTAGTGATAAATCATCTCCAAATGTTCCGATGTTTTGTCAACAGTGTGCAATGCCAACACAATCACATTATCCGGAAATCAGATATACGCTTCAATATTCGGTGAAATAAAAGGGCATCATCTCGTAAAACGAGAACTGAAAAATGTTAATGGCATAAAAGATCAACAGCTCTTAAAAAGATATTTCGAAATTGCAATAAAAGGTCAGTTGCTTGTCAAAAGAGAACTCTATAATTCCAATGAAATAGAGAGTCAACATATCGTTAAACGAGAACTCGATGTTGTCCCTGCAATAAAAGAAAATATCTAGCAAAGTCATAACTTGATCATGTCCCTGTAGTAAACATTCGACATCTCGTAATTAAAAAAACAACTAACCGGTACTTCACGCCATCAAACGAAATGAAAATAACAGATTTGCGACGATTTAAGCATAACTGACAAGCTGTATATGCCCTTTAAATCACGACATTAAAGTTCGGCGAGATTGGACGGACGCACATACGCATGCGCATACACCGAACCCCAGTTGTCACAGCTATATCGAGCTTACCGCAAGAGGGCTCAAATAAAAAACGTTCAACTGTAGGCTAAGATTTCCGAATAAGTTGCGTTTTATTTTATATTTAATGTGAATTACTGTTCAATCAAAGACGACTTACTCTTTGATTTTCTGCAGCTCGTTCTCCAGATCTCTGATACCATCCAGACAACGTGTGGACAGTTTGGACTGATCGTTCCTTTCTGCCACGAGCAATGTTCGCTCTCTCACAATAGCCGTCTGCTCCAGTCGCAAGCCTTCCAGACGCTTGGTGAGTGCCGTGCAGTTGTTGCTGATCCTGTTGATTGTATTTGTATTACTTTGAATCTAACACCATTAAAGGTACTTGTCGAAAGATTTTGGAATTATTTGAAGTCATCAAATTCAACAAATTGGTGTATTACAATTCGTAACTAAATAAAAATACAATAACATGGAACAAGTGACGAAAGAAAAAAGCCCATGCGGATTAAATGCTATTGTCTTAACCTCTCGGCTACCCGGACTATCATTTTACGCTATGCGTTGTATAATTTATATAAGCAATCGACCAATGTTTTCATAAAATGAAACGACAAGAGAAGACTCCAAATTATGTAATCGTTTCCTGATTGTAAACGCTTTATAATTTTATCAATTTCTTATGATACCATAATTGCTTATAAACAAATATATTTGAGCCTTGCTCTGGGAAAACAAGGATTAATGCATGTGCGTTTAGTGTCGTCCCAGATTCGCCTGTGTATTACGCCCGGTTTCCCCATAGGGATGCTCATATATTTTCAGTATGTGTACATGTCCTCAGTGTTATGTCTCATACTGATTTATAATACGGTGTTATTTTATGTTTTGAATCGATGACACTTTAAAAAATTGTAAACTTGTCAATCTCTGAACAAGTCNTGCGTTAACGTACAGTTCGTAATCATCTTGGTATATATCCATTTGATCCTTTTCTCCAAGTGCTTCTGCATATAGACCCCAACCCTGGAATAGATTTATCATAGAAAATTAGTCGTGTTTTGTTTCAGACGATATTTATTTGGACTATTACCGTTTTCAATAGTACCGCGTTGACACAATGTACAAGTCATGTGTTGTACCACTCAATCAAATATTATGGATTATATAAGATTCATATATTAAACGATAACTATAGAATCGTTAATTCATGTTTGTGTTTACGCGAAAAATATGTTTAACAAATTTAGACATTTCGTACTCATGTTTTCGAAACACTTAAAGTAATCCAATTAAATAAATTCACAAAGAAATGGAATAGAACAAATAGGATTTTATAAGGTTGTAATTGCCCCGCTTTTTGCGTGTCTTGTGTTGCGCCGTGTATACATGTATGCATATTTTATGCTGTAATTATATTATTTAATAGAACTTATCATTAAATTCTATTAGGTATTTATATAAAAAAACAAATATAAAATAAACATGAGTCTAGTAATAAATTTACCTCCATATACGACATGTAAAATGGAAAATGTAGAGGAATTGAAAAGTATTTCGTGATATCGAAGACTTTTCTAAACATCGGAATACCGGTCGCCGCCTGAGAATAAATGTCCTGCAAAACATATTGGAACATACACATCAACATAATTTCAATGTCTGCTTGTTAGTACATTTTTTTAAAGAGAGATCCTTACCAGTATCACCATCCTAAATAATATTTTTATTTTTAAATCATAGTCGAAATCAATATGAGTTTCTCCTCTTATTTGTATTCGTCCTCATTCATATCCCAATAAATACCAGCAGTGAGGACACATAAAGCAGCATTTATGGTATAATATCGTAAGACTTCATGCTAAATGTAACCATCTGCTAAGAGATAACACATGCGATTCCTACCTGTTCAATCGGTAACGTTTGGTTAATGAAAAGTACAAACAACAATAGAGCGCAAACGCAAACTACCTGAAGATGATGACCTGGATCAGCTTCGTGCAACACCAGAGCCGGCATGATGTAGGTTGGGCTTTATAATTATAATGAAGCAGTTATCAATTTAAATTGAAATTTTGAATAACAAAAATGCACACCCCGTATTGGTGCCTCAGAATCCGAATTTCCGAAAACGTTATACTCAACGTTATAACAACTAGTATAGCAATTTATTTTGGCGAGAACTACCATTTTTATTTCACAAAAAAGACCAACGTATTGGACAAAAAAAGAATCTGTTTACCAAAAATACACATTACAATAACATGTGAAACACGTTTAAATAAAACGTAAACTTAATGGTTTAACGGTCTCTTACTTATCTGCAGGCCTTTTGACGTTAACGTAAAACATCCCAGGTCTTGTACCGTCGGGAGAACCAAATGAATAGGAAACAACTGCATTATCGTAGGGCATAGGCTTCACCCTGTCAATCAACAGATCAGTCCGTGCGGTGTTATGCAATTAGGTTTTGACATAAATATCTGACACATGGCAATTATTGTGCATCTCATTTATATATCAATGTGGAATTATTCATCTTGGTTTTCAATAGTACCTCAGCATAATCATTTGAAATGTGTTTCTGCATTTTCAATTATAAATATAAATGTCAATATATCTCAATGAAAAAGTGTGTCCATCGATTGCGATTTATTGCTTTGTTCCTCCGTATAGCACAGCATGCTGCGAAGGATCGTTGTGCTGATATAAATGTCATGATGCCTTTCATCGGGCAGATTAATCGCTTCTATGTTAAATTCGAAATAATTTGCATTCAAACATTAATGAAGTAACCTTATCCGTATGTCAAATAAACAAAACATACACAAGTTAATTCCTAGGAAATAAAAGAAAACATTATCTAAAATAGTACTTATGTATATATGTACTTACACAACCGGATTGTTTGGAATGTTTTTGAAGAATTTGGAAAGTTTCGGTCTAACACGATCGTTTATAATGGATTCAAATCGCTTAATGATTTCTTCCTGAAACATGTTAATATAAGGTGTATAAATCACATATTATTTTATGCTTTCCGGTGGTTTATAGAGAAATATCAGTGAATTAAAAATGCTATTTCACTGTTTGAAACAGTGAAAATTAACAGTGAAAAATATCGATATTTTTCACTGTTTTACTGTGAAATGTCGTCATTTTGTTTGACAAAATGTCGTCAGTATTCCAGAGAAATTCTCCAGTTAAACTCTTTTACATTGTAAATAAACGGTGAAAAAATTATAAAATAAAAATAATTTTTGTTGGATTCGTTGGAATACCGATTTAAATTTACTCGTGATCATAGAAAAAATATATTTTCACTCCTGGGTGCGCCACTCGTCAACATATAATTTTCTATGATCACTTGTGAAACAAAATCGATATTCCACCGAATCCAACAAATATCCTCTATTTCATTGTGATTTTTTTGGTCAAGAATGTTAAAGTCGTTAAATAAACCTGTTCATTCTTATATTTATCATAAACTAGTATATTGTTTTCAAATTGTTTTTTATACAAATCAAGAACTAACCCTGACTGCTATGTAGTTCATGTTCGTATAAAGCAAACATGTATTTCCATGTTATATATTGCCATATATTGAATGCCCTAGCATACACACGTCTAGTGAAATCTTTAATGTATCCTAATATACCAATCATTACTTAAGTTTAATGTGCTACTTTTTACCGGCGACTTGATGATAAATCGTGAATCATTTCGAGTAGATGTGAAGTAATACTTGACACTGCCTCTGAAGCCGAGTCGGCCTAATACCTATATAGAAAATAGTAACATGCGTTAGAAATCAATATCACTTTAATGCCGACAAAATGAAAGTAAAGAGTTAGAAGAGTCTATTGTAGTCCTCCAGTTTGCACTCCGAGACCAATTAACACAAGATGCATTAATAAAATATATGTAACGGTTCATCATTATGTTTTGAAAAGGTGGCCAACTGTTGAACACAATTTCACAAAGCACAACTGCGTTTGCAACTTTCACATGTGTTTGTATTTGTTTGACAGTGCGGTCAAGGATAACACATGCAACTAATTTCGATAGGTTCCTTTTTCGTGCTGAATCAACAGCATGAGGAAGAGACAGTAATACGCTACACAAATCTGGGTACGAGTCTTAATCCAGAGACCACTTAGATTGGAAATAAAATAAACTTTTAACACATGTCTAGTAGCCCTGGAAAATGCAGTCAACGAACTTAGTAGCAAATAAATAACAATTTTCAAACACGTGCAATTTATTATTTCAGGTCGGATTGTAACATTTTTGTCCAGCAGCACAGATATTTTCTTTGGTGAGTTTCCCCGTGTTGATTTAAATTACCAATGTTAATAAAAGAATGGCACACAAAACAACTTCTGAATCTGAATAAATTATATTGTGGTGTCATATAACCTTAAACTATATTAATGAATATGCTTTTAAAAGAAAAAATACAAAACCATGTCTTCAGTTAAAAACAGAAAAAATACAAAACCATGTCATCAGTCAATAAAAGTTTGTATGTGTTTTTAACTACTTAAGGGAATTATTCACAGATTGGAGCAATTTTGAAGGGTGTCCGTAAATGCTTTTATTTGTAAGATTTTATCCACGGAACTTTAGAGCTTAATAAAATATCAATAGTTTAAAGAAGAAATAAAACGAGAAAGGTTTGTTCCCAGCGGGGCTCAAACCTGTTTCCTTTAAATTAAAGGCGTTCATTACTCCGCCACAAGACTATTATACTTTTTACCTAATATAAGGTGTCCACGTCGTGTATCAAAATGTAACGAAAAGTACAGACCAATTCCAAAAATCCGATTTTTGCACAATTGGAAAGCTTTTTAAAATGTATACATTTCAATTGATATAAGAAGTTGCAATTTCAGTATGAGTCTACATTGTTAGTGGTATCTCACTCGATGCTTTACAATTATCTTTAATGTGTTTAATCTGCGACAAAACGTTGGATACATGTCACTTCGAAAATCAGCGAACAAGTCTCTTTAAGATCGTTGCTGGGTGCCTACAATATTTATAAGTGATATCACATTCGCAAAATATACCTCTTCGATAAAAAGTGAATGTATGCTGAGCATTACAAAACGTCTTCATTTATATAAGTATGTACAATACCACCTACAACCGACCTGCATCATTTGTGCATGTATCCTGTTGACCTCCTCTAGTCCTTTCGCGTTGACCTCCTCCGGCGTGATTTCCAGGCTCAGATGCCATTTGAGGCACGCTTTGTAGTACTCCTTACCTCTATGAAAGGAACTGACGCCGTATGATGTTCGCGTCGCGTTGCGGTATTCCTGATTAATAATTTACACAAATGGCTGAATGACAAAATACTTATTTGCAGTAGTTGTTAAGTTTTTTCATACATCGATGCCAATTAATATACCATGTGTAGAAAGACCATACAATCATATACACACACGAGTAAAACACATTAATGCAGCGTATTTATCTGTTTACAAGATTAATTTACAACAAATGCGATCTATTGAGATAAACAAAAAAATAATATTAAAACTACCGTCTCTACGAAGGACTTTAAGGTCTCGTATTTGATGCCGAACGAACGTAAAGTAGATACAGCGAGTCCGCGTAGCTTTGTTCTGCAAACATTTTTTTCGTATGAGAATCTAAATTCATAAATATTACTATCATAATTTACAAGCATTGCCATGAAACCTTGCTAAATTCAACGATTTTTGAAGATGTTATTCTTTAAGTCGAACGCGTTGAAGAATTGCTCTGTGGTCAAGGTAATTAATTAGCATTTATACCATGTGTATTCATGCCTGTTACATGATTTGTCAGTTCCAGCGTCCGAATGATTTAAATAGGAAGCAAATCGGCGTTTTAAAGAACGGTTTTGGTTTGAATTCCGGATTATTTTTTATTTTTTGTATTGAACAAATATTAAATGTAGTGAATACAACTGACGAATTGCTATTAGACCTCATGGTCGAAATATATGAAAAGCAGCTATTCACTTGAGACAAGATATATGACATACGTAAATTTAAAAAAATACAATTACCCATATGAATTGATCGATAGTTTGTCGATAGCAGTTAAAAGCAAACGTAGAGAAAAGCAGACATGGCTTGAAATTACTCTTTGTTTTTTCTACCAAATACATTTAGTACGCCATCAAGAGATTATTAAAGCTTTTGGATGATATTAAAAGCACGCATTCAACCGTCGTGAAAATATGCATACTTTGACAGTCGAGACACCATTGTCTTTATTAGAGTTTATATATTTTGAATAGTATTGTTTTGAAGCCTTTTCTAGGCAATAGACAAGAGACGAATGAGAAATACATTTTATGTTTTGACGAACCCGACTCATATTCTTTATTCAGTTTAATATTTAGCTCAATTTCTTACTTTTGGTCCGCTGGGATGGTTGTATTATCTAAGGTGTCGTTGAATGGTTTGTAGAAAGGACTCGCCTCTGGTGGTTCGACTAGGATGGTTTCAAGCCGAGGAATTACCCTTGCCTACTCATAACAGAACAGCATTTCAACTTGATATTTACATGCCCGATTATGACTCAAATGTATTCATCGTAAGTGCCTGATATCACGAGTCTTAAATTTTTACCAGGTAAATTACCGCACAATGCAAAGTCATCGTTTAAGTATTCAAAGTCTAAAATCCATATGTTTAGCAATGTTGGTATACCTTTAATCTCGGGACTAAGGCGAGCAACACGTGCTTTCGACCTGGTGAATATCTAAGGCATGTTTTTTTCTTTAAATACAAGGTTGAAGGCTGAAGTTACAATCTTTACACGCTATATCATACACATACTTGTAGAATGGACCTCAACGAATGACATCGAACTTTTCATCATGAACATGGGCTGTCCAAGAAAACATTGTTAACAAATGGTGAGCATATGCATCTAATATGAAGAAGTTACAGTCTGCGAAATTTGTATAAAGTTTATATTTGAGTATGGAAAGATACGTGGGACATTGATATTTGAACAAAGGTCTTTTGCGCATTACTCTGTCTATACATGTTGCTAACTTCTTGACAAGTACCGGTAATTGTAAAATTGACTGATGTTTGAACCCCAGGTCTGTCGTGACCCTCCGTCTCCATACGCTGATTGTGTTTTGTATGGCATGTTGAAACCATAAGAAAAATGAAAATGATAAATGTTCAACAATGTTTAAAAAAAATCCCGGCGATTCTTTTAACAATCCGGTTACGGTTATTGTTGTTTTTAATCCAAGTCCTCGCATCTACAATCCTTCGTCCTTATTGCCTTGTTGTTTTCCTTATTTTTGTGTCCCCCAGTCTATACTAGGGGACATATTGTTTTTGCCCTGTCTGTTGGTTTGTAGGTTTGTTCGTTTGTTGGTTTGTTTGCACAAACTTTAACATCGACAAAGATATTGATATTTTGCATGCATGTGTATCTCATGGAGCTGCACATTTTGAGTGGTAAAAGGTCAAGGTCAAGGTCATCCTTCAAGGTTAAAGGTCAAATATATGGGTCAAAATCGCTCAAAAGGGGACATAGTGTTTCACAAACACATCACTTGTTTTCCTTATTTTTTTTTCTTTTTCTTTCAAAACCTTTGTATATGTATCACTAATATTTCCTATGTCTAGCATAAATTAAGTTACATTGTTTCCCAATACACTGCCAATTATGTGTAAATACAATACCAAGGAGAGAAACTCTAAAAGAATTATTTCTTCTGTTTGAATCCTTTTCTGATATCTATTGTATTGTTTATTTTGATAAATTGTACTTGCCAAAAGAAATAAATATGTTTAAACTTAATAGAACTATGAGCCAAGGAAACGGGCTTATCACGTGACGCTCGTCTTCATGAGGTGAACTTTTATGGAAAACACTTTTTTAAAGTTACATCATTGACGATGAAACTAAAAATTCTTAAAAACAATGTGTGGTAAATTATCTTAAATTACTATGAGGAATGATGAAGTTACAAGACATATAAGCTCGGACGGGCAAAGGACCAGACGATCAACAAACATTCCCCGAAACGTCAATGAAAAAGCTTAAAGATGCAAGCGGTCTTCACATTTGAATCTCAGCATACATGTTTAATAACTTTGTGCTCTATACGATACCATTGACACCCAGTGGTTCGTTGTTTTCAAAGATATCGCCCTTTGCATTCTGAGCACAAGGTTCAAAGCCTGTTTGAACAATCAAGAAACAACGTTATATTAAACAATGAAGCTTGATTAATGTGTAAGTTTTGTTTTCAATCGCGTGGTAATTGAAAATTTATTCCACTCAACATTAACTTATATAATTTATGTAAAAATATGCATTTCGATTATGGAGAAAATATAATATTTATTTAATTACAAATTATGTGAAATGTGAATAAATTCATTTTTCAGATGTATTTTCTGCCACCAAACAGCTTTGAAATAAATATATTCTGTATATATTAATACCATGAAATTAATAATACACCAAATGACAAATTGGTAAACCTTAAGTAGTGTACCTGGTCACCCATGCCATTCAGTCGCGTGGCGTAGTTTTCAAAGTCCTGGTAAGTGGTCATTTTCGACGGGATGTCGATCTCGGGCACTTCACGGAAGTTCACGGGATTCAATGGACCATAACTGAAACGGACGTTTTAAAACATAAATATTGTATGTGATGATCATTTTTGTGTGTTTTTTTTTTGCTGCACGTTATTAAGTCCTACACTTCTTATCCACCGTTCTTATGGCTCGCCACGGAGGCAATAATTATTAACAACAAATTTGGTCCAGTGTTAAAACATTGTTGAATGCATCATAAACTCTTAGAATACGAAGCCTTCTTATATTTAATCTGAAAACACCAAAACTGGCGAACAATATTCAAACATCTGAGTTGTATATTCACAACTTAATGAGTCGCCAGTATTGTGGTTAACAATTTATCAGCTATAGTATCCGATACAAAATACAAAACAACAAGCGTGTGAATGAACATTATTCTAATTACCATAGCTCAAGAAGACACTACATATCAAATTGTCACCTGTTCCGAAAAAAAGTTTTCTAGTTTCTGCTTTCCCTAAATTTGTTAGTCTCTAAGGATTTGATATTATTTAAATATTAATAATACTCATAACTAGACATTTTAATACGTTAATTGGAAAGTCTAAATCCTGTATTGACCTGTATTGCAAGTCAGGAACAGGAAAGTACATACAGATAAGTAGGCATATGTAAATGAGGTTCAATAGCTTACTCCTTCCACTCAAAGCCTAAGGTATAAGTCAGCAACGTATCGTGTAATATCTCATAGCTGACTCTGTGCGCATGCGGCAGTTGATTACTCGGGACCTGTTCCAAGTCGCGAATAAGCTGTTGAGCTTTACGCTGTAAATATATAAACAGTGATAATTGGAATCACTGACAATAATAATCTAGCCCAGTTCTATTCATTGTAAATTAACGTTGTAGAATTAGTATTTTCTAAAATGTATATGAGGTGTTATCTAATGATACATCAGTTCATGTATATTTCAAATATATATATATATATATTCAAATCTTAATTTATTCATGGCGTATTATCTAACACAAACGCCATTCAATTTTTATATGTGAATAAACTATTTCAAATATATTATGGCAAGCACTCTTTTTTTTTGTATTTCAGTCAGCAATAGTTTAAATTTTAGCTGAAGCAATTTAATAAATGACTCGACGCAAGATTAATTAACATTTCCACACGTCTTTAAATGTATCAGAAATAACGCTGCTTAAGTTTTATTAAATAGACACACTAATTCAACTTAGCACGGTTATCTAATAAAAACTGCATTATCATGTAAATTTATGTTTGGAATAAATTTTTTTTTTTTTTATAATCTTAACTATGTCGTACGTGCGTTGTTATTAATATGTTTGTTATAAGTATAACATAAATATAACATTAATGCATAATATACTTTGCTATGTGCTGACATGAAAATGTATTTTTACTGGACGTGTTGATATTTGCTTAAGTAATTTACACTGTTTCGACTCGTAACGCTTGATGTAGGGCAGCATTTATTTTTGTACCAAATGTATAGTGTTACTATGCAATATAAGTTCAAAGTGGCAACAGGCATGTCTTGTTATAATAAAATATGTTCTAACCCAAAACCCGCGATCCCACACGTTGCAGATTAAGTATAAAACAGTAAAACGATTTTTGAAAATGCCTATCAATATCCGTTCGTTCATCAAGACTCAAGACCTTTCAATCTCTTAAACGCACGTATGCATGCATAAACAAATGGTTCGATCACACACAATGTCATTGTGTTGAGCTACATACATGGCGGTCCTCCAGTACGGCGATGGTGTACTGCTCCGTCATGTTATCGTACGTGTGAACGCCTATTGCGGTGGCAAACTCGGGGGACTCTTGCAGGCGCCACTGCCAGTACTCGTCAACCACTTTGAGGAATGTTTCATCGGCTGCTGAATCAGCTGAAACATTTCACAACAGTCCATGTTTTATTAAGTTGAAGGGATATGCTATATTAACAGTTTTATGGATATGTTATAACATTTCGTACATAACCCCGATACAGATATCTAAATAAAGAACCGTAACAAACTCGCTTGAACGAATAAGATCAGATTGCATCGTTTAAAACCCTTAAAATACTTGCGTTGAACATAGTTTACCTTACGGTTTGTTTCGATGTGACAAGAAGTACTCCAAAGTATGTTAGGAACATATGTAGACCGTAAGTGCAAGGTATATTTATGTGATAAAAACCGCTATAAATAAAATAAGTATTAACTTCAGTATATATGTTGGGTTTTTAGTGCTGTGATTGCTAATTGGTAAACTAGCATAAAGGTCTATACACGGTTTCCTGCCTATATATATTTTTACATTTTTTAAGATAAATTTCCAAACTGCAACATTTACTGACCTGTTCGAACAAGTAAGGCCGCTGTTAGGAACATCAGGTTCCTCAGCCACATTTTCAAAGTCGGAATGTTAGACATTAACTGAAACATATGTATTACATTTATAAGCTTTCCGCTAATAAGACTGAAATGAAAATTAAAAGAACTTCCGCAGAGATATGTAATATGTATGAAATCATAGTCAATAAAAAAAATATATGTTAGTTGAAAGGTGGTTATTACGATCTCACAACAAATAGTATTATAATTTCAAGAATACTAAATCTTAAATCACATTGACACATTATTGGTTCAGACCTCAATCGAAACAACCATAACCCCCAGCTATTAATCGTTTTACATAAAAACGATAATTTGATTTAGTTTAGGGGTTTCGCTGACTGATGATTTAACCTTTAAAATTGGTTACGTAATCACTACATTTAATATTCAGTATGTTTATAAACGTTTAGCAAATGTATAGCCCTAGTCATTAAAATGGTATTGAAATCGCTTTATGAAGAAATCAATTGCAAAATATTGCATTGAAACCGATAAAAAAAGTTATACAACGTTGAAGACCATGCGCCGGCGGGCGTTTTAGGTTAATAGTGTTTTCTTACTTTGGGCGATATATGCTTCGTACCCTTTTTGTTGAAATCGAATTGGTAGCCATATATGGGTGTTTTATAATCTTAAAGTATGTTATTCGCTTTAATGGCCACGCCCACTGTCTGTACATGTAACAATTGGACCCTTGTAAAAGATCAAGGTCACATAGGGGTTAAATGACAACATCACTTTATGTTTATACAAACAGTTACTGTCATAATTTTTAGTAAAGATGCATCGATTCTTTCGTGAAATATATCATGCGATTGCGAAAGCTTGAAATTCAGTGTTAATCAATATTGTAAAGAATTTGTGTTAGACAAAGTTGAAGGTCACACTTAAGTCCGTGCGGGCGGCCGTCCGTCCGTTAATTTCGTCTTCTAAGTCTTGAGTGTTACTAGTCCTACGCCGAAGCTAGATCAATTATTGCGCTCTGTGAATGTACAAAATGCCTCTTTTTCAGACAGCGCTGACATCAGTGCGACGTAAACTTCAACGGAAGCCGCAGCCCAGTTATAAAGGCTACTGCATAAGGCACTGTGAACAGTTCCTGATTCGGAAGCCATCAGTTTGGATGTGTCAATGTGGATAATATTCTTAGAGCATAGTGCAGCTTGTTTATAATTTATTTATTTTTGTTTTATTTGGCTATGATAATTATCAGGTTATGTTTTCTATCTCTGATAAAGGTCGTGAGATTTGATCTAACCCTTACTTTTGGCCAATACTATCTTATAACTAAATACTAGACATGTTTATATATCGCATTCCTTGCTCATAGTGAACAGTTACGAAGGGATAGTATTAAGGATGCAACGCGATTTGAAACCTTCCCCATATATGCAAGACTGAACCGGAAGCAGCGGTCTAGATTCCTAGTAGACTTGAAAGTTTGATTGAGATGCATCACTATTATATTTTATTTTTTAATTCAAAACCTACGCACATACTAGCTATAATAGCTTGTTTTCTAATTTGTAACGATCGAATACGCGTTTTCAATCGCGACAGTGTGACGTCACTGATGTATCCATAAAGCCGAGATTGCATCGGCAGCAGCGGTCCAGATGTCTCGTGCAGACTGGAAAGTTTCATTTAGGTGCAACATCATTTTTTTTCAATTAAAACATCTATGCGCAAACGAGCTGTAATATAATGTTTTCTTAATAGATTTCCTCGTTCGTGAAGGCAAATACCTTCCATCTTGGCATCTGATTACGAGCAATAATGAATAACAAATGTCCATAGTCGCGGTGGTGACCTGCACTAAGCCGATGTTTGCTCGAACGGTTCCTTATCTTTGTTAAACTGCAAAAACTCTGCAGAAGTGTAATGGTTTAATAGTTTAAATATAAAAAAAAAACATTTTAAAAGATATTAATTTATATATTGTACACTTTGTTCATTTAAATGTATTTTATCCCACTTTTACATCGAATCCGGTTGATTAAACCCCCGTTGATTAAATTTCTGCTATAATCCACGGCACGAAATGACGTCGATTTTCGACAAAATGACGTCATAAATCCAGCGAAATTATCCAGTTAAACTAATTTTGTTTAAATACAAAGGTTTAATACAGTACTGAATAAAAAGTGGGATAAATAGAATAATAGATTAGTGTTGATTACAGATAAGATTTATCTTGCTCGGCACGAAAACGAAAAAGCACTCGCCAAGGCTCGTGCTTTTTGTTTTCTAAGCCTCGCATGATAAACCTGATCTATAATCAACACTAACCTATTATTCTCTATTTCGGTACAACAATGCCAGTTCCCTATTCGATTAAGTGACTGGTTCCTTTTTCCGTATACAGCAACGAAAAACGAATGATAATAAATCAAAACTAATAAATAGAATGGTCGATTCAATTAAATTAAATTATATAGACATACATGAATATAGTAAAAAAAAATTTTTAATCTTATCTGAAACCGCTAGGAGAATGGGTTTTATATTTAGTGATGTTAAAATCTTTTGTTTGTCTACTACATTTATTCAAACATTGTACCTGGGATCAAAATTGGACCCGCCCTCAGGGGGTTACTTGTTTTCAGTTTACGAATGTGGTCAAAACTTGTTATTTGGCATGTAGTGATTTATAGTGGTCCTCTGCTTAGTGTGTGCAAATTATGTACACATGGTTAAAACTGAGCACGTCCAATGTGACATAGGATATATAAACACTTGTATAGTAAATATCGATTAACTTCAAACATCTTATTCTCTGAAACAGGAATGTCAGGATTTTATATTTAGAGTTTAACATAATAAAGTTTTTTCTCTTCTAAGTTTTGTGCAAATCATGCCCCTGGAGTATCGCCTTTTGGTCACATGATTTGATGTACTTACATAGAATGTAACATAAACACAAATCTCTGGATGTTTCATGTTTGGTGAGCAACACCAGCGAAAATGCTAATGGTACGTAGCAATATACATCATTTCTGACACTGGATACTTAAGAAAGCCACTTTTAGTTACCCATTACTGAGTTTACCAATCCCCGAACCTTCATTCACCTCGTATTTATATTTACTTATACCTTAATATTTACTCATTCGACTATAGATATATATATATCATTGGTTTGTTTTAAGTTGAGAAAACTGAAGAGACTAAGCATAGGCGGATCCAAGGGGGGAGGGGGGGGCGGCCGCGGCGTACGCCCTCCCCTAAACTCGCCAAAGTAAAGTCAATTCATTTGATGTTTCACATCTAGATATAAATCACCTATTTAAACTCATTTTTCTTCTTTTTCGTACACAAAATGTCCCACCAATCACAGACAATCGCTAAATGTTATAACTTTAGACTCTCCGTCGCCCGGGTTTTCAAGTCGAACTTTGCGATTCTGATGTATCCCTGTTTTTGCACATTGATTCTCTTTTCGCTGCATTTTGTGTCAACAAAGATGGATGCGCCAAACGCCAAAACGAGCGAAAATGCGGAAGACTTTGACAAGCTTTTCACTAAAATTGTGGAGCTTCCGGGGGGTTTTGCCCACCTGGACCCCTAGCAGGGCTTTGCCCAGCACCCACCAGGAGCCCTAGCGGCCCAGGAACCCCAGCAAATTTTTCAATATCCCGCCCCACCTTACCAGAAATCCTGGATCCGCCCCTGCTAAGGGTCCATAAAAAAAACTCTACTAGTCATACACTATATATATAGTATATATATATAGTGCATGACTAGAAGAGTGTATTTTTTTTGGACCCTTAGTCTCTTCATGCACTATATATACAGTGCTTGACTAGTAGAGTGTATTTTTATGGACCCTTAGTCTCTTCAGTTTACTCAACTTAAAACAAACCAATTATTCCAAAAGAATGCAATTTTAATATATAATTGTACTCGAATATGGATCAAACTAGTTTAACAATTGCTAAAGTGTATTAATACTTTAACAGTTACTTAGAGTGCATAACAAATATAGTCAATTATAAACAAAACAAATCGACTAGAATTTCGAAATGAGTGACATCTGTTTACAATCTAGATAAAATCTGGCTGAAATCAACCGCAACCGAGAATGACGTTGTTAAATAAAACAGAAGGTCACTAACCGCAAAAGTGCTGTTGAACTATGCGATTATAACCCCTTGTTAACCCCATAGGCTGTATCTGAATACTTCGCAGGTATATACTATTACATTTTACCCGACTTAAATGTCGGCAAAGAAAACAACTTGAGAAATTGTAACACATGTTGTTCTTATTGGTCATCAATCTAACTATTACTGTAATATCTTAGTTATAAACCAATTTACGTCCATGTCAAATCTGCAAATGAAAGAAACGTTTGCCATGCATTTCCTGTATTTTATCATTCAACATTGGTTTATGCAGGGAAAAAATGCAATTTGGGGGGGGGGGAAATATTTGTCAGAATTTTTAGAAAACAGTTAAGTATTTGCAATCAAAAACAGTCAACATATCGCTGTTTTTTTAGCAAAAAAATATAACTGGGCTGTCACTATAAAAGGGATGTATAACATATTTATACTGCCGAATTTAAATTATTACTTTTTGAAACATTTTCAGTATTATGACATTCGAATAAAAATAGTTTGCACACAAAGTTATAAGGTATATTAATAAACCTGTTTGCTTTAGTTTTTTTATATTTGTAGAAAATATTACAATCAGGACACGTTTGCGGTAGATGTTGCCACACTGTCAAGGGTTGTGATGGCAGTGGCATACGCTTTCTTTGACCTCAAAGACAGATTTCCGACGAAGAAGAACTAATGGACGCTCAGACTCATGTTTACGTGATGCGCGGTATGCACTGCGTCGTCGATTGTATGGACGGCACAAATGTAAAACATATTGCACATGGCCATGATCAAGAATACACGCTCGCTTACAAGAACCCGCAGCATTAAATAAACGTTTTAGCAACCAACGACCTCACACATGAATTCCAAATAGTCAATATTATTAAATCGTTATTTCCGTTATCCCATTTTATCTATGTAACAAGAAAAACAAAAATCCTTACCTTCTATGTAAAGTATTCCACGAAGAATACGTATTGCAATTCAGAATAGGCATTATCGTTGAAAGTAAACGTATTTCGATATGATTGTATTAATTCACAAATATAGACATTCATCCGAGAAGCCTTTCAACGCCTCATTAAGTTTGCGAATGAAATTTACTTGTGACTCATTCTCATAATCTAGGACACATGTACTTCTAAAGATGGATGAACGGTGATTATTTCATGGGGCACCTGACAGGATAATCGTATGCTAAATCTGCCGGGAGTATTATCCATCATATAAATTACATGATTCACTTTGTTTTGAAATTGATGAAAAAAAAGTATTGTCGCATTTATACCTAATTAACTTAATTACCATCATGAAAAAAGCGACTTATTTTTATAAAGCTGCATTTGTTTTTCAGCTATATAGTTTCTATGGGAAGAGATTCGATTTCGGTGTGGTTTTGTGCTGTGGAGGGAAACCAGAGTACCCAGGCAAAACCACAGCTGCCNGTGAGGGTATGCCAATCTCATGTTACAGATGGGTTGTGAGTGTATGATGTCACATATAAAGTGAGGGTATGCCAATCGCATGTTACAGATGGGTTGTGAGTGTAAGATGTTACATATAAAGTGAGAGTATGCCAATCTCATGTTACAGATGGGTTGTGAGTGTATGATGTTACATATAAAGTGAGGGTATGCCAATCTCATGTTGGAGAATGGATTGAGAGCTTTTTATGCAAAATATTGATTGAGACCATGGTGTGTTACTGGTGGATTGAGAGTAAGTCATGTAGGAAAGCAAAGTGCTTGTCATGTCTCATTTAAAGATTATGCCATGTCTTATGAAGACTCCACATGTAAAAATGTGTTATTCATTAAGATATTGTTATTGAAAAAGGTTGAATATCAACATATTAAAGTTTTAAACCAACATATAAATTAATTATTATTTTATTATGAATTTCATGTGACTGTGGTAAAATATTATAAATAATGTGATACTTTGTATAAGATAATAATTTAATTGGAAAAATATAGCCTATATAAAAAGTCTCTCAATATTGTGGACTAGAACCCTATCGGTAGTGCTACGAAAAAGAGTTGCTTTGTTTTCAAGATTTTGTGCAATCAATAAAAATTGTTAAATAAAAACACTACATCTTTGGGCAACATAAGAACAATCATTTCTGAACTATGGATTAGACATCTACATTTTAATACGCCCGTTGAAAAATCGGGGCATTTTAAAGGAACACCTGACGCAAGCAACTGGCGATGGATAATGTCCAGGAGAATGATTTCTTCACATGCTTTCAAAAAGTTTAAATCAGATCATCATGAAACTAAGGGAAACTGTCTGTAGGCGTAGTTCAATAACCAGCAAGATCACATGAAGCACTTCAGAATTATAGTCCTTGAATTATAAAAAAATTGGCTGAATAATTCTTGTCTGCTCTCTTACTAAAATGGTTTTAATGGTATCATGTTCATACTTGGTGACAGTATATGGGCATAATCACTGGGAGCTGACGAGGTCAAAGCATACTCCGTTTCTCTACGACGTCCAGTATAACTATAATGTTTTACTACGAAATATTGTGTAAATACACATGTCATTGAAGTACAGACTGGTGTACTTCGTTGAGTAACCTATACATTATATTTGTAGTTCTTTGCATAACCAATACATACTCTGTGCAAAACCTATACATAAAGCAACTTGTAATTTCCTTCAAAACAAAGCATTTGAATGATTAAAATATATGTTCGTAACCTGTTTTGTACTTCAAAATGTCTAATGTACAGTGTATCAAAGTAACATGTAGTTTCATTTAAGTTAAGTTACTGTAATTGGTTATTTTAACAGAATAACCACCTTATGCATTACTTCAAATCAATATATTTTGATTTTAGCTCAAAATCAATGTAAAGGTTGCAACTACGCGCATTTGTAATTAGTCTGTTATTGAAAATAAGTACCTACCATTACTGGATGTTCCGTTCTCTAATCCATAAATACCAGAAAAGATGAAACTCGCCTGATTAAGTAGTGTATTGACACAATGTTTTGTAGTAAAACATATACCCGACGTCGTAGACAAGAAATAACTCTAGTTACTTATAGGGATCCTGCCCCAAGTCTAAGATTGAATCCACTAACTTGACATAATTTTCTTATAACACAATAACGAATAAATCAAGCTGTTATTTCTTAGACTTTGCATTTGCTAATATAACAATGACTTTTAAACAAATCAATCAAAAACTTACTTTAACTGGGGAAAATTAGCACACACCAATTGAGTTTACTTCCTTTCGTTTTCTTCATCCCGGAAGTTTAAATGTATGTCACATGACTATAACGTGACCACAGCATTCTATAAATAGCACGACAATTCGTTTACTTAGGCCAATTTTCCATTTGTAATGGAACTAAATTAACCTGAATTGGTGTTTCTATAAAAGAGAAAATATAGACTGTAGATGATGATGATGATAATGATGATGATGATGATGATGATGATGATGACGATGATGATGATGATGATGATGATGATGATGATGATGATGATGATGATGATGATGATGATGATGATTATGATGATGATGATGATGATGATTATGCTGATGATGATGCTGATGATGATGATGATGATGATGATGATGATGATTATGCTGATGATGATGATGATGATTATGCTGATCATCATGCAATAACTGCCGCGGTTGAAGATTCTGCTTATGTACGTAAACGACGAATATGATAAAGAAGATCAAGTGTCGAATTGATCATTTAAAGCAATAATTTGAAACAAACTCATTTCGATAAAGATCTACGTACCTTCTCCCTTTCAGCGTTCGGTTGTTGTTGTTGATGGTGTCATACTGGATACCCGACGTCGCCAGGCAACACTCGCCGTTCATTATTGCCGACGCCGAAGGGGGAACGTCCAACAGCAGAAATATCCTTAATGTTTGTGTATATCAACCAGTGAACTCTACTCCATAATTTGGCACGAGCGCAGTTAATTCCACCTCATATGTATAATTGAAACTCTATAGTTCGATGTGATCCTTTTTGAAACATGTAAGTCACACAATATGTACAGTCAGTTTTTACTCAGGAATGTTCATCTTCAAACTTCAGGCACGCATAATCAAGCTTAAGTAAATCCAATTTTAATAGTGATCTTCAATACATTCAATGTTCAAACATATTCTTACTTCAAACACAAAACAATAGATGAATATATATAAAATAATCAGTCAGTGAATACATTGTATTTCACATATATCTATGGTATAATCTGTAATTGTGCTCAACATTCCACGACGGTTGAAGGATGAGATATTAATCATTGCAACCACAGGATGCTTTTAACGTGCGCACATTTCTAGACCTACATGTTCGTGTACTATTTCTGCGGTTTGAAAAAAAAACTTCAGTTCAAATTCATCGCGCTTCGTCTTTGGTGGATAAAATACTTGGTTTTGCTATATGGTACACATCAATACAGAAATGCATAGAGCTGGCAGCAAATAATTAATAACCTATTAGGTTTAGTTACACTGCATTACGTTTAAGCGCTTGCGCTATTTAGGTTTGTAATCAAATAAGCTCAATGTAAATTGGCAAAAACAAAGTTAACTGCGATCATATTTACACGATTACTGATTTGTGTCGAAAAGAACAAAATACTAATCCTGTAAAATATTCAGTAAATGACCTAGATTATTTTTCTTATATGTGCACTCGTTTATTTAGAAATTTTAAAAACGCATGTACAAATGAAACACGATTTCTGCACACTACACTCTCATGATAAATTATATATTTATTCCTTCTCGTTCAGCAACACATGAAACCTGCAATTTCTCCTTTTCCAAAACACATCCACAGTATCAATTTCCAACGAAATCACACATGCATGAACCTGGGCCCCGAATTCCCCTGATAACTTCCTGCGACAACTGATCTCGCAGCCTCTCGCGTACACAAAGAGCAGCTGCTGCTTCTCTGACTGCCTGGCTAGCCGACATAAACTTTCATTGACTGGAGATTCAGTCTACTGAGTAGCTTGCATGCAGCTCTCTACATTCAATCATTGGCATGACTCAAGTACCTCCCCTCGTAGCCGATGTACCTCTTGTCACGATGCAGTATCAGAAATATTTATATATTCCCACGAAATAATACGCCCAGCTTTTGCAATAGATGGACCACAAATTAGTAGATACTTCCAAGAATTAACTCCCGCATTAACTGTAAGCGATAGATGGATGACAATGATACTTAACCCATTTATGCTTAGCGTCTAGAAAAAAGGCCTTGGCAAACAGCGTAGACCCAGATGAGACGCCGCATGATGCGGCGTCTCATCAGGGTCTGCGCTGTTTGCTTAAAGGAATTTCTGTAAGAAATATTCTAAATATATATATTAATATACTAGACATCCCTAATTTTAGAAATAAATTGATCCAATTTAGAAGGATGGAAGAGTCCACTAGGCATAAATGGGTTAACTTGTACTTTTAGCGATAGAGGGATCAGAAATGAGTACTGGTACACATTTAGTAGTATTAGATCCGCCCTCTAAAAAACGGGTTTAATGCATGCGCGTTAAGCATCGTTCCAAATTAGACTGTGCAGTTAGCACAGACTTATCGGGGTCGACGCTTTCCGCATAAACTGGATTTTCGCTAAGACTTTTGAACGAAAAATACCATACAAGCAAAAATGTCGTCCCTGATTAGCCTGTGCTGACTGGGACATGCATTAAACCCGGTGTTCTCAGAGCCTTGCTCATTTCTATTTATCACAAAACTTTGCGACAGCGGGATCAGTATAAATGCAAGCATATAGTTCAAAGAAATTGATCCGGTGATGTACGATACCAATTGCACAAAAAAACATAACAATAATCAAATAATCACATGAACTGTTCTAACGATAAGAGATATATAGATCTATCTAAATAAAACAATATATTATAAATAAAATTATAAGATAAGCTGTTCTTTGTATTCAAACAGACGAAAACGTTCCAACACATTCTTTAGCTAAAGGCATATCTGTGGTGATTCTTCGATATACAACGCACTTATAAAGAAACAGCCAAAGTAAATAAATATTCTTATCACTAATCGAGTTGTAGGAAACACCAGTCCGTCACTTAAGACTCCGAGGTGTGCAGTTTCAAAACACGAAAAGCACGAACAAAGAACGCTCAGTACATAAACGCTCAGTAAATAACACTCATTTGCGAGTTTTCAAAACAAAACGTCCCGCACAGCTGGTTTTGCTTTGGAGCGTGGAATGAAAGCCTAATGGGCTTATCGACGGGCGTCCCATCGCTGACCGGTGAGTAGTTTTATGTCAGGTCGAGCGGGGAGATATGGAAGGGTGACTAGGTACTTTGGGCTGTAAGTGTCCAGTTCACAATCAACGATCATTACTGGGTGCTATGTCGATTTGTGTCCAGTTTGAATACAATCATCATTACTCGATTTTATCTCGAGAGATAGTGACAGATCTGCTTGTGGGTTTCCAGTTTGACAACCGACGAAGAAAGAATCTTAGGGAACTACCCACCACCACAATCAATGTTATTATTTAAACTGCAATTGTATATGGCTCTACACGCAACCAATAGCAATGCTACTGCTGTTGCTGCTAATGCTGCTGCTGCTGCTGCTACTGCTGCTGCTGCTACTGCTGCTACTACTGCTGATGCTACTGCTGCTGCAACTGCTGCTGCTACTGCTGCTACTACTGCTGATGCTGCTACCGCTACTACTACTACTGCTACTGCTGCTACTGCTGCTACTACTGCTACTGCTGCTGCTACTGCTTCTGCTAATAATGCTGCTACTGCTGCTGCTACTTCTGCTGCAAATGCTACTGCTGCTACTACTTTATTGGATCATGCCTTTTTCTTACCCGATGAAATTTGACTACCGGGGTTATTACCATCCGTGCGTAACACATTACTCCAGCTTATTCGGTCACTTCTTATAACAAACCAAAGGCATAACCATTATTTCCTCCATACACCCCTACCAGAAATCTTGACGGGCTTTAATTAGAACCAGACAGGTAAACTCAATTATAGCTCAGTGTCATTAGACTGGAGAAATATGCCAGTAAGATAAAACGCGTTTATTCTTTGCAGCCAGTCATCTTAAAAAATATTTACGCAGATACTTCGCACAGAACTGATTATGCATGACAACAATTTTCCTGGAACTGTCCATGCATGCCATCACTCTGAATGAATGTAGGACCAGTTCATAACGTACGTATATGCTATGCCTTAAACGTGGTCATTAATACCCTTGTCATACATGGCATACGACTAAACTGACCAAGGTAAGAACATCGACAATTTTTCGGCAAATGATCGGCGACAAGTCGGCAAATGATCGGCAACAAGTCGGCAAATGATCGGCAACAGGTCGGCAAATGATTGGCAACATGTCGGCAAATGATCGGCGACAGGTCGGCCAATAATCAGCGACAGGTCGGAAAATGATCGGCAGGAGATCGGCAAATAATCGGAAACATGTTGGCAAATGATTGACCGGTCAGCCAATAATCAGCGACGGGTCGGAAAATGGTCGGTGATAGTTCGACAAATGATCGACGTCAGGGCGGCAAATTATCGGCAACTGGTCGGCGAATGATCGGCGACAGTTCGACAAATGATCGGAGACGCGTTGTCAAAAAATCGGAGACAGTTCGGCACATGACAGGCGCTATGTCAGTTAAAGATCGGCAACAGGTCGGCTTATGATCGGCGACAGGTCGGCAATTGATCGGCGACATGTTAGCAAACGATCGGCAACAGGTCAGCAAATGGTCGGCGACAGGTCGGCAAATAATCGGAGACAGGTCGGCAAATGAACGGCAACAGGTCGGCAAATCATCGGCGAAAGGTCGGCAAATGATCGGCGATAGGTCGGCAAATGATCGGCGACAGGTCGGCAAATGAACGGGGACAGGTCGGCAAATGATCGGCTACAGGTCGGTCAATGAGCGGCGGACTGGTCGGTAAATGATCGACGACAGGTCGGTAAATGAACGGCGACCGGTCGGCATATGAACGGCGACAGGTCGCTAATTGAACGGCGACTGGTCGGCAAATGATCGGCGACAGGTCGGCAAATGAACGGTGACTGGTCGGTAAATGAACGGCAACAGGTCGGTAAATGATCGGCGACTGGTCGGCAAATGAACGGCGACTGGTCGGTAAATGAACGGCAACGGGTCGGTAAATAATCGGCGACAAGTCGGCAAATGATCGGCGTCAGGCCAGCAAATGAACGGTGACTGGTCGATAAATGAACGGCAACAGGTCGGTAATAATATGCGACTGGTCGGCAAATGATCGGCGACTGGTCGGCAAATGAACGGCGACTGGTCGGTAAATGAACGGCAACGGGTCGGTAAATAATCGGCGACAAGTCGGCAAATGATCGGCGTCAGGCCAGCAAATGAACGGTGACTGGTCGATAAATGAACGGCAACAGGTCGGTAATAATATGCGACTGGTCGGCAAATGAACGGCGACTGGTCGGCAAATGAACGGCAACAGATCGGTAAATGATCGGCGACTGGTCGGCAAATGATCGGCGACAGGTCGGCAAATGATCGGCGACAGGTCGGCAAATGATCGGCGACAGGTCGGCAAATGAACTGGAACGGGTCGGCAAATGAACGGCGACTGGTCGGCACATGATCGGCGACAGGTTGGCAAATGAACGGCGACTGGTCGGTAAATGAACGGCGACAGGTCGGCAAATGATTGGCGACGGGTAGGCAAATGAACGGCCACTGGTCGGTAAATGAACGGCGACAGGTCGGCAAATGATCGGCGACGGGTCGGTAAATGATCAGCGACAGGTCGGTATATGAGCGGCCACTGGTCGGTAAATGATCGGCCACTGGTCGGTAAATGCTCGGCCACTGGTCGGTAAATGCTCGGCCACTGGTCGGTAAATGAATGTCAACGGGTCGGTAAAGGAACGGCAACTGGTCGGTAAATGAACGGCGACAGGTCGGCAAGTGATCAACGATAAGTCGGCAAATGATCGACGACAAGTCGGCAAATGATCGGCGACAAGTCGACAAATGATCGGCGCCAGGTCGGCAAATGATCGGCATCAGGTCGATAAATTATCGGCGCCAGGTCGGCAAATGATCGGCGTCAGGTCGGCAAATGATCGGCGTCAGGTCGATAAATTATCGGTGACAGGTCGGCAAATGATCGGCGACAAGTCGACAAATGATCGACGACAAGTCGGCAAATGATCGGCGTCAGGTCGATAAATTATCGGCGACAGGTCGGCAAATGATCGGCAACATGTCGGTAAATGATCGGTGTCCGCTCGGCAAATATTCAGAGAAAAATTGACAATTGAATGTTAGTGGACAGTTCGGCAAAATATGTATTATCTCCTTTTCCTCAAATGATATAACGCGCTATCTCACCGATAACAAACATAAATATTCTATATGTATACAATTGATTTGTTTCCAGTTGCATTTTTGTATCAAAGTTTATAATCTGTTAACAATGAAACCTTATCCGATTATATTAACACCAACACAATTTTGACATTGTGCTTATTGATCCAGTATATTAAGACTTTTGTAGGTCAAAGTTAGTATCAAACATAAATTTAAATGGATCTCGAATAAAAGTGGTTCGATGGTGGTCAATATTTTTAAAAGTGGATAAAAGGGTATTTTCCTAACCTATGAAACCGCTAAAGTTTTTGCCCGGCAAGCCATTTTAAAACAAAAACATATTAAGGAATTTGTGTTAACCGTGGAAAGTGAACGAGGACATAAATTGTATAAACATGTTGTTGATTTTAATGAAATAGTGATACATTTAGAAGCAATTTTTAATCGTCTGTATCAGGCAAGGCAACACACACAATTGGTAATGTGTAAATGTAGTGAGAAAATTTCACAAAATTTAAAAGATTTCGATCATAATCGTAGTGAATCTAGATGCTAGATGTCAGCAGCGAAGAAGTGGAAAGTAGAACCGGATTCGGATCAATGGGCAGTCCGCGTCGGCGGCGATCAAGCGGGGCCATTGCCGACGAAAAATGCCCGACCGGCTTTGATTCTCGTGGAAAGTAAATCGATTTACCACGAGTCTGAAGATGGAGCACAGACGACACCGTGCTTGATTGACAGAGATCCACGTGGTCTCAACGCCCACGTGCAGGTTTGTTTTAATATACACGAAAGAATGGATGGGTCTGTGTTGTTAATATGCCAATAAACAACGCTTTTTTAGTAAATATTGTACAATATCGAGGGCTTGTGATTTCTAACGATCTCAATCTCAAATTTAGTTTCAACTTAAAATATCCCCACCTTGTTAAAATGCTTTAACTTTCGAGCAAAAGGTAGAGTACATGTTCAGTATTGATACTCAAAATCAAACAAAAAAAATGTCGCCGAAAATCTTAATTTATAGTCTTGTGTCATGATTTTGCAATGAAATTCCATTTGCTAAAAGCAACAGTGATATACATTTGACAGACACATATTAAAACAAATGTAAACATTAACTACAGGCCTTTCCCCACGATTTCGTTCAGGTACAAAGCATAGACCCGCAGTTTTCTATGGGATCGATTTTTTTTCTTAATTTGATGTGTCCTATAATTTAATTCTCACATTACTCCAGAGCTGAAACATTCACACATAGATAATAATTGGAAATGTAGGTACTGGGATGTTCCTGCAATGAACATTTGGGCACAGGGGTGTCCATTTTTGGATATTCAGGTACTGCGGTAGGCCTGATTTGGAAATTCAGGCACAGAGGTGCAACTGTGCTTAAAGGCCCTGGGGAAAAGACTGAACTACATGTATTACTAACCATCAGTCAGGCTCTTAAATTTGCATCGTTTAGTGCACCTCTAGACAAAGATGACGTTTTCAATGTCGACATCTGTACTTGGCGTTTCTTTTACAGTAGTAACACAACTGTCGCTAAATTGGTACATATTGTTTTAGAAAATGGTGTTTTCGTATCCTATTCATGGTTTATGATATAGTCTGCATTCTCGGAAACTTTGTCAATAAAGGGCATGGTAGTTTGTATTTATTGTAGAGGAATATGACTTAATGGAAATTTAGTGTTCAGCTGGAATTGACGTTTGAGCGCAGATAATATCAAATCGACATTAGTTTCCCGTCTGGGTAGTTTAGAAGATTTACATTCTTATAATGGACATAAGTTGTCATGTACGATATAATGCGAGACATTGATGGTATGTTATAATTATAGTGAGTCAGCGTTTTATATTACATAACTAGAACAATATATTTGTATACATTCTACTTGTTGAACTACATATTAACTCGTGGGAACGACTTACAAAATCGTGGTAACGACCTAAGCTAGCTCGTGGGCACGAGATAACTTACTCGTGGTTAGGACATAATCAACCAATTACAATACACGTAGTTTGAAAAGCATTTAAAACCGAGAATCGTTCCGTCCGTTTTATAACCTGCGAAATTCAAAATTATGTGAGTCTCTGTTGAATCATGTTTAAAACAATATGTATTATGATTGGATAGTTATGTCGTTGTCACGAATTTCATCTCTCCTTCCAATGAGTAACTAAGTCGTTCACGCGAGTTAACTTTATCGTTACCACGACTTTCTAAGTCGTTCGCAGGAGTTAGTTATCTCGCTAGTGCCTGTCACATTTGTGCCTAGATACTTATTAATCCATTCCATTGAAAACAATCATTGGGTTGAAGAAGATTCTATAAATAATAATAATAAAAAAAACACTTATTGAACCAGAGACGTAGAAAATAAAAGATATATAGGTCTCTGATTGAACAAAATCACGTTAGACGTGCTGGAAAAGATTACATTAAAAGAAGAAGAAAATCGGACAAAATCCATTAAATTTTCTACAATCGGAGCGTTAATTTAAGTTTAGATCGGGTAACCTGCAAAAAACATTTTACGCATTATCGCTTGCTCGTACGATCACTCTTAGCCTCAACCCAAAATATGGACCAGTGGAAATGCTTGTTTGTTTTAGCGTCTATTTCCATCGGTTTAATATAAGAGATTTGTCCTACGATTTAACTCATGAATGTTCGTATTCATGCAGAGATCGCTCCGCGGCAATGCGCAAATCTTGATGCATGTGATAAGTGCTCGCGCACACGCCCCGGAAGCACTCGAAGCCTTAGCGCTGCCACCCTTCTGGTTATCTTGAGTTTCGCCTGATGACAATTGCGTTTGCTTCCGGAAATGCAAAAATTCTTTTATCTAGTACTACCATGAACTGAACTAAAACAAATGTGAATTCTGACTCAGTTCATGCAATTAATAAGATAATGTAACTGTTGCTGAACACATCAATGATATCTACCCTACCACAAATTTTCCTCCGAAAATTGCTTTACATCATGGCGTTCCAAGTTCAATACATTACATGTTTGTACGAATTATCTTTAAAATAGAATAATGCATTTATGTTTGTAATAGGTCATGCAATCATAAGATTATTTTTTTTTGTAAAATTTAGATTGCAAGACGTAGGCATACCAGAAAACGGACAGTTGATGTGCATTAACTGAAAATAGGACGTTATAATCAGACTTAAACGCAACAATTCATAACATGATTTGTATTCTTTTTAATTTCAGATAGAATTTTCCAACGTTTTCGGCGAAGCAGACGATGCGCATTCCTTGCAGTGCACGTGGCGCATTTCGTCCCGCGTGTTCACGTGCTGTCAGCGCACGTGCTACAAATGCTGGTCTGCGCTCTGCGCATGCCCAGTGTCCATAGCGCACGGACTCGTGTTCGGCGCCACCATTGCGGCGCACGTGTGGTCGCTAACGCCGGCGTGGCGCTTCTTTGACAAATGCGTGATTTACCCATTACGGAGTTTCGCGAGGTTGGGCTGTATACAAATATGTCTGCCTTGTTGCGAATCACTCGGTGCCATTTTCCGTCCATTTAAGACCTTGAACAGCGTGGCGCCTAGTATTAAAAAGAAGGAAAAAGTTGTGACTTTTGGAGATAAAGTGCAGTTTAGAAAGATACCGGCTCGATACGAGCCAACGGAAGCGGAAATCCTCGCACAGCGGAAGTTGGCGATATCACGTGCAAAGATGCCTTCAATGAGACGTTAATTAATGACACGTTCATAATGACGTCAGACACTTTCATAATGACGTCAGACACTTTCATAATGTCGCAAATTAGTGTAACATCTAAAACACAGTTAAACTTCGGTGTTTGTTTCTTAAATGTCGAATGATTAGCTCTGCATTACTATTGTAGACAGTAGTAACGCTCGATTGGTCATTGTCGGCTCGGGTACAACTTACATGTACCCCGTGTACTCTTAAGTATACTTACATGTACCCCGGGTACGGTAAATATACTTTATCGTACCCGGTCGATTTTAGACTGTACCGAGTTATATTCGCGCCCAATATCCGATGTCGTAAAACGCGCTACCGATTATCTTAAACAAACTTCTCTTTAGAAAAAAATTATCAACATGCTTTTTGAGTATGAGTTTCGATAATAAAGAGGCCATTTTACAGAAAATTGACATAAATGTGAATATAATAAATTTAAAAAAAATAGCCGACAACGACCGATTTGGCGTTAAATTTCCCGGGTACGTTTTAGTATATTTACCGTACCCGGGGTACATGTAAGTATACTTAAGAGTACCCGGGGTACATGTAAGTAGTACCCGAGCCGACAATGACCAATCGAGCTTAACTAAGATAATGCTACATGTACTACAGTCATGTAACTAACATACAATATTCAATACAATTTTATCGTAATTTGTGTTGCTGTAATAATGTTACAGTTTTATCACATCTTACAACATTTGGCCAATCTTGATAACAGCAGTCCATTTAGCACAGGGAAATCAACAACTGGCTACTCGAGCCAAGAATTATAAGAATTGATTGGGTCAATATTGACAACAACTGACCATTTCGGACAA
>VMBQ01004514.1:58008-70222 GCA_007657795.1 Dreissena rostriformis
GTGGGTATGGCCTATGTGGGCGGGGCGCCCCATGGTTGGGAATGGGGCCATGCATGGTTGAGATTGACCGTATTGTCATAAGAGAGGTCCAGTATCAATTTGAAGTGAATCGGTGTAGAAATAAAGAAGTAAATGTAAAATAACCTAAAAAATGAGTGATAATTTCTGACGCGGCCCCACCCAACCCCTATAACTTTTGACCCAGGGGTCAGATCAAAATTCCAAATAGTGCAGGGTCGCACATATGCTCATAACTACCATGCGTGTAAGTTTCAAGGTTCTAGTGCTAATAGTGTATGAGAAGATATTGGCCAAGACGGACGGACGGACGGAAAGACGGACAGACGAACGGCGGAGATCACCACAATATCCCCACCTTTTTTTCAAAAAGTGTGGGGATAATAATCTTTTGAGCACATTGTAATAATACTAGTATTCAGATTACGTCATAGTCTTCTAACTAAATGATAATATTCATATCACATGATCATAGTCTTGTGACTCCATGACAATATTCAGATTACAGTCTATTCATTTGATTAATAAGCTCCTCTAATCTTTTTATATGCATTACGTGAGGGAAAAAGTTGCCCTGGTAGCTCACTTGAAATTTATTAATGTTTTGTTTCTTGTATACGAGTTTTGCTCTGTGTGACGTAATAACCTTATCTAGTTAATATTTGAGAGAATCATTTATTTACAAAAATAACGATTTCATGGTGCAGCCTTATTACAATTTATTAATTAATTTACCCAGTCAGCTTCCCGATGTACTGTCAAATGTATAGGCCAAAATGTCATTTACTGTGAGTGAAACTTCCTTAATAGGCTGGACTTGTCCTGATATTACATATTACTGTCTGTTAAATGGGTATATAAACAGTCACTTTTTATTTGTGAGCAAATGCAGACGCAATTTTGGAAATCACAATGTCTTAGCTACAGTAGGGCCCATAACCCATGACTGCCTGTGTGGATAACTCCAGTACACTGTAGCAGACGACAGCCTGTATTTATGTAAACAATAGGTTTAAGAGCTTGTGGAACATATTGGCCAGTCTAGAGTTTATAACAGCTTGTGCGATGACATTGGTAAGTTTATCATTGAAATCTGTACATATTGGCTGCTTTCAGGAAAACGGGGCTTAATGCTGCATTAAAAGTCTGTCATGTGGGCAAAATTGTTTCTCAATTATTTAAAGAAAATAGATAAAGTATTAGAAACACATATCACGACATGTACATGATTATAGGCTTGTTATTCTTAAGCAAGGCAACCACAATTCTGAAGATGGTTGCCAATTGTGAATAAAAAGACATATTGTTGTTATTTTGTCTAAGTTATCTCTATAACATAAATATGAGGATAAACAGTCACACACATCTCGACCTGTGCTTTAAGACACACTCTTTAGAATTTGAATGGGTTGTGTTCATTTCAAACTTGCGATATTAAAAGCTATAACATAAGTTTGAAAACTGAGTTGCTTCTAAGATTATGGCAATAGCGAACAAATTCAGTGCCTTCAGCGCTTTGATTTGGTATTAAAGTAAGCGAGTACACACTAAACAAGCAGGGATGTAGTTTCACAATTCATAATTGTCCTGTGTGAATCCCATTTAGTGTCTCGCATGTATTTTGTTAAAAAGATTAATTACTGGACTTTGGAAAGTGTTTGTGTTAAAATTTAAGGAGCAAAATAAACATCAATGAAAACTCTGTTGATGTGTTAGCATCTTTGTTCAATTGAATAACGCTACATCTGTGACAAGGGGGTTTAAAGCATGTGCGTAAAGTGTCGTCCCAGGGACAACACTTTCCGCTATTATGATATTTTTCGTTTAAAGAAAGTCTCTTCTTAGCAAAAATCCAGTTCAGGTGGAATGAGTCGTCCCTGGTAAGCCTGTGGGGACATGCATTAAACTCCCTTTTACAGAGCGAGGCTCGTATATTTTTAAAGACCTGAACACTTCATGCTTAGGTGAGTTTATAATTGGAACAAACAAAAGAACAATTTTGGTAGTTAACATTTATTGAACACATTGAATTTATTTTCGCAAAAATATAAATTCAAAAGAAATCTTCTAATTAAAAATATTTGTGAGGAAACAGACAAACCATAGCTTAATACAAACATTTTACACAGTGTCTGCACTTTGTCACAGTCACATAAAGACTGCAAAATGCAAACAAATGAGTCACACTCCGGGAAAACTGGGCTTAATGCATGTGCGTTAAGTCTCTTCCAAGATTAGCCTGTGCAGTCTGCACAGGCTAATAAAGGATGACACTTTCCGGTTTATTGATTTTTTTCGTTCGAAGTCTCTTCCAAATGAAAATCTAGCCAATGTGGGAAGTGTCTTCCATTATAAGTCTGTGTGGATTGCACAGGCTATTCTGGGACGACACTTTACGCACATGAATTAAGTCCAGTTTTCCCAGAACACGGCTAAAATAGTGATAGCAACACACACTCGAATTGTGTATATGTCAGAATAGAAAATGTTGAAAGCACATAATTATAGATTTATACCACGAAGTTATCAGGTAAAATGTACATGTATGTTAACACATTTTTATTTAAAGTTCAACTAAACAAGGTACCTTGAAAAGGTACTGGTAAGCTTTTAAACATGTCAATTAAATAAATATGAAATAGTCCACACAAGCAATAACATAACATCCATTTAACAAAATCCACACAGAAATGTTTCATGTTTCATATTGAATTGCCCAATAATTCAACACATGGTTGAATAAGACACGCTGCCCTGCTTTAATATAAAACATCAAATTACATATATTCATACCATCAGAAACTTAACAAGCTTTAACTTTTTTGTTCAGTATTTATAAAATGTCCAGTGATGTTTTAGAGAAAGTAAAGTTTTGCAAAGGAGTTCGAAGAATACAGACATAAGAAGAAAATGAAAAGACAGGACGATAAATAAACCAGGATAAAAGGCAAAATAAACTCTAATAAATCTACTGTAACAACAAACAAACACAAAAATGTAAAAAAAATAAAACAACGTTTACAAATGTCTGTCTTCTGCTACAAAGACAATATAATAATTCCTGTTACAGAAAAATCTAAAGCATTGAAATTCTTTAAACAGAACAAACCAAAAGTAAACATGATTGAATAAAAATATAAGAAATCAAAACCAAAACTTAGTAAGTAAAAGTACTTATCTTTACAAATAGAAACAATGAAGACTTGTGGGGAAAGAAAGGTAAAATAATTTTCAATGAGAAATATTAATAATACATCCAAATCAAGTCTTTTTACTTACATGTATAATTAAATCATTTTAAAACAGAAAGCGGAACATTCAATATAAATATACACTTATGGAATTGGTATCGGTTACTTATATTTTAATAAAACCAATTATGAAAAAAAAATGACTACAACTTAGTTAAACATCTCTAAATCTCTAGTAAGTCTAATTTTAACAAAACTGTTAAAATGTGTCATTAAGTGCTTATTTTTAAAAGTCTCATCTTTGAGGACAGAAATAAAATCAACATACAAAAGTATGACATGATTATATCTGTTCTATTGGCCACAACATTTTCATAGTAGATTTATGTTATCAACCTTTTTTTTTACCATTTTAAAAATGGGGCCGGGTCTTTTTGTATTGAGAAGAAAAGCGTTGTTTTGACTAAAATTGGAAAATTAAGTTGTGCATTTTTCTGTTGACAAATCCTGTACAATTGAGAATTCAATTTTTAACATTGTATTTGCTTAAGTTTAACTAATAGAGCTAAATAGTGAAATGAACTGAATGTTGTGATTTATTTCAATAAGAAATTGGGGCGTAAAACTTTGATGGGGAATTTTGGATTTTTATTTGGGGAAAGTACATGCGTTTTTTATATTGGGAATGTGGCGGAATGTCTGCTAAAAAATCCCCCCCCCCCCAAAAAAAAAACACTGGTTATGTAACAGCAATCTGTAAGTAATCTTAACTATCATTACCAACAACAAGTTTCATTAAGGTAACAAGAACATGGGTTGGTTTTAAATACATGTATAAATACAATATTAACAAGTAGAGCACATAGTTGCTCATAATCGGGGTCTTATAAATAAATATACCTAAACCCGACAGCTTTGCATTTTTTAAGCATGATAGAAGTAACATGTCATGACAAAATGAAACTTAGCACATGCAAAACTCCTATCAACTTCAACAGGCCTTACAAACTTAATATGCAAAACATGACTGAACTAGAAAAATATTTGAAACATGATTGAAATCTTTGATAACTAAAACGTACATTAGTGAAACCAAAAACACTTGTGAAAATTTGAAACAGTTAAATTCATAATAATATTTTAAATAAGCAACAACAGTGCAGATCATCCTCAATCTAAAATCTTTGTTTAAAAATAAAGCATCTTATCAAGTTCCCAGTGTAAATTCTAGTACAGAAGAAACATTAAGACAACCAGATACAGAGCTTCTTCAAGTTTAACAATCATAACCTTTCTATGACTGAATCGCTGAAAGGTCACAGCAAGGTCATGGTTAAGGTTATATTTAGGTCAAGGTCACGTCAAATGTACTGTGACTACACAATAATAATAATTCTGAGCAGTGATCACTTGACAACATTTCCATGTCGCAAAATCAGCTCTGGGCTGGCTGATCTTTCAAAGTTATGGTGCAACTTTGATAATCCCAAGCTATGTTTACTTTTAACCTCCCAACATAAGCTGCAGCTAAGTAGGTCATAATCAAAAGCAATAATCACTTTCAACTTCACAAATCACACATATACCCTTCCAGACAGTGGCGTGGCTAAATTGGTCTGATTTCAAAGTTTGAGGACAACTTTAATCACAATCCAAAGCTATATCATTGTCAAGTGTTCAAGTGATTCCACGTCACATATCGGCTGCTGCTAGGTTGGTCATTAATCTAGATCTATGATCGCTTTTAATGTTCCCATATCGCATGCACTAATAAGCCGTGGCTAAGTTGGTCTTTCAAAGTAGTGTCAATACTTTGATAATCTCAAGCTATGTTCACTTTTAACGTTCTAACATCGCAGGCACGCATCAGCTGTGGCTAAATTGGTCCAAGTTTAAACTTTTAGGACAACTTTTATCATAATCCCAAGCTATCATGTGTCAGCCACATACCACACACACGTCAACCGTTGCTTAGTTGGTCTCAGTTGGTCAGACACTACCATCACAGCACTGAACATCAGTCGGTCTCAGTTCAAAATTATTGGAAACTACGTTCCACGTCACAGGCACTCATCAGCCGTGACTAAGTTGGTCTCAGTTCAAAGTTGTCGGACACTACGACGGTGGGCACGTGAAGGTCGTCTATCTCCGGGTTGGCGTTGCGCTCGCACAGCACGAGTTCCTTCATGCGCCACTCCCACTCCAGTTTCTGATAGGCCCAGAGCGAGTCCGCCTCCTGCTTCTGTCGTAGGATGAGCAGCTCCTATGGGGAACAAGAGAGATTATTTGGTTTACCCTTTACCATTCAAATACGCACTTTGACACATTCTCAGTCAAATTCAATATGATATGCATTTTATGAGTATGTTTTTTTTTTTTTTTCTCCGTGCAAAATTTTATTCACTCCGTAGAATATTACATACATACGTCGAGTATTACCGGTATATACATTCATACAAAGCTTTTTTATAAAGTATTATTAATTTCATAAAACAAAGTATTTCATGTACAGCTATTTGATTGGTACATAAATATGATATTTTAGCAGCTCCTGTGGGGAACCAGAGAGATTATTTGAGAAGCACTCTGGGAAAAATGGGCTAAATACATGAATGTAAAGTGTCGTCCCAGATTAGCCTGTGAGTTTGCACAGGCTATTCAGGGATGACACTTTCCGCTTTTGTATGGATTTTTTTGTTTAAAGAAAGTCTCTTCTAACTGAAAATCTATTTTAGGTGGAAAATGTCGTCCCTGATTAGCCTGTGCGTACTACCCATCATTAAGCCCACTTTTCCTAGAACACAGCTCATATGGATAACCATTTACCAACAGACACGCACTTTGACGCGTTTGTTGTCCCTTTGAAAATGAAATTCAATTTAACCCTTTGAGCGCTGCAACCGGATTTTGCAAACAGTTTGGATCCAGATGAGACGCCACAGAACGTGGCGTCTCATCAGGATCCAAACTGTTTGCTATTCTGATAGTATTCTTTGAAAAAAATCAAAGAAAATGCTAATTTTAAAAATTCAGCAGACAACATTTTAGCAGACGACAAATTACCCAGCATGCAAAGGGTTAAGACTAGATTCAAGTTTTAATGGCTTCATTTCCAAACTTGAGATACTGATGAGCAGCAAACAGCATAAAACCTGAACAGACTGCAAGTTACTCGCAGGCTGTTCTGCTTTCATGCTTGTTGCATATAGCCATTTTCACTTTGCTTCTGAGTGGGAAAGGGTTAATATAGATAAGGACAAAATGCTTTATCTAGCAGGACAAATATTAGGATTGGCAGATCCTGAGGAAAACAAGGGAGACAAGATTTTTAACAACGATAAATTTGTTATCTAGCACGTCAAACAATTCAAAGAATCAGCTTCTGCTGTAGTAAAACATGAGACAATGTGCTTACTGAACATTGGGAGAAAGCATTTGATGTAAAAACTAGAAAGACAAACAATTTATATTGGCACATAAATGCAAAACAATCATAAATTAAAAGACTTAACAGATTTGGAAAAAAAACATATGGTAACACGATAGCAATCAAAAATTGAGTAATTTAACCCTTTCAGTGCTGGAACCGAATTTTGAAGGCCTTTGCAAACAGTTTGGATCCAGATGAGATGCCACAGAACGTGGAGTCTCATCAGGATCCAAACTGTTTGCTATTCTGATAGTATTCTTTAATAAAAAATCGAAGAAAATGCCAATTTAAGAAATTCAGCAGACGACATTTTAGCAGACGACAAATTTCCCAGCATGCAAAGGGTTAATACTTGATTGGCTCTTATTGTTTACCTTTTATTCCTTTTAAACTGTAGTCAACCGTACATTACAGAAAGAAAATACTGACAGAAGTATAAGCAACACATGTGTTGTAAACTGTACCTTGATTTTCTCGTATTTGTCGTCGACATCTTGTATCCAGGAAAGGAACTGGCGGCCATTGAAGCGTGTGCGGTTCCTCTTGTCTTTCTCCTCCTGCAAAACAAGGATACAGACAATGAGTACAAGTTAGAGTTGACACAACACACAGTGTTAAAACCTGCCCATAGACTGGGTCATTTAATTTTCCTTAGAAATGTGTGAACTCGTGACTTAAGAATAGAGAAAGACAAGCATAACAAATGTCAGAATTTGCAGTACATGCAGTTAACTAAATTTTCTTTACACATTAACAAAGCATTCTATATGAGGCATGACATACTGGGCACTTGAAATGGAAAATCCCTAGAAGCCTGCATATTAAAACGCTCTTAGAATAGTACAGTTCCAATAATATTCGTTATATATTGATACAAATAAAGGTATGCTGTTAAGAAGGAGGTCTAGATTAAATGTTATTATTATTAAAATACCAAGGTATGTCACACCTGCCTTAACATAACAGAAAGGGAAATCTTTTACATCTCTACAACATATACAAAATAACCATAAAAAGAACTACAGGTACTAAACCAAATACAGTGTAAGCAGTCCAGTCTGAATTGAACAGAATATTGAATGTATTCAATTCAGGTTCCAAAAATGTTGAATATGTGATAAAAGCTATACAAATTCTGACACCAGAACACAGAACTTCAGCCCATTATACAGAAACCTGCAACAAAATACCCCGGTGCTATGGTGCTGCTAAATGTTCTATAATGAATATGCAGGTGCAAACAAATTGAAGCAGTGTCAGTCAAAATATGGCCATGCTTCATATATATTGTTTCCAAGACATGAGCAATTGGGTTTGAAATATATCATCTTACTGACATGTAAATATGGAGATACGTCCAATTATTGGAAAACAGATGGAAAAGAACTTCAAGCCACAAACCCTCTAATATCTAAATGTCAAAAGCCCCATGCAAAAGTTCCTACTGACAAAAACCAGCCCCATCCATCTTCAATGCCAAATAATACAAGACAAAAAGCCTAATTTTCCCCATAATCCTTTCCTGCTCAAAAGCAAAGTTAAAATGTCTATATGCAACCAGCATAAAACCAGAACAACCTGCAGATAAATGTTCAGATTTTATGCTGTTTGCTGCTCATCAGTATTAAGGGTATCACGTTGAAACGTTTAAATGGTCGCGTTTCGTGTTTTGCTCAAAACCGTTTACAAAAACAGTAAACGTTTAAACGACAGTCAATATCAATATAACAAACATTGGGGTGCAAATAACGTAGCCGTCTAGCCGTACGAAGTATATCGATGACGAAGTTTGACATCCGGTACTTTAGGTTGATCCGGGCACAACCGAATTCGGCAGTAGTTTATTTCTGAGTGGTTAGCGTATGGCATGGACATGAACAGAAACTAACGGAAAATCTTCGCTACTTTCCGAAAATCTTACAACTTGGCAACAAAACAGTGCATATGCCGCCATCTTGAACTATTTTAAGTGATTGATTAGCAAAGTAAAGCACTGTGGTAGCATGTTGAAAAGCAATACTTTAGCCAAATTATATATTGATTACATTTTTGCTAGTTAACTGGTTTTTCATTTTCTGCAGTCAAACGATATGCACATTGTATTTCATGTGCAAAATGCGTAAATTTTGTTCGGAGTGTCGTTTTTGGATACAGTATTTTTCGTCGATTTTACATTATTTTTTGACGACTACACATGTGGTGATACGGATGGTCTGGTTTATAATATTTAATTGTTTTAATATGACGTAATTGCACAAAAGGGATATGCACTGAATATAACTTCCGGAAATTACTACTTTCAGTTTGGAAATGCGATGGTACAGATGCTTTTAAAACAGGCATAGGGAAACTTTTCAAACAGTAACGTTTCATTTATTTTATTTCGTTTAAACGTTAAGTAAAATATGTAAACGTGATACCCTTAATCAATATCTTTGGGCTGGAATTTGGAAATGAAGCCTTTCAAACTTGAAACTATTTCTTAAAGTCTAAAATTTAATTAGATTTTCAAAGGGACAACAAAAGGGTCAAAATACGTAGCTGAGTGGTAAAGGTTTAACATGACAGACAGAGTGCATATTTCTCTAAATATAAGCCTCGTTCTGAGAAAGCTGGGCTTAAAGCATGTTCGTAAAGTGTCATCCCAGATTAGCCTGTGCAGTCAGCCTGCACAGGCTTATCAGAGACGACACTTTCCGTTTTAACAGAATTTTTCGTTTAAAGAACTCACTTCTAAACAAAAATCCAGTCTAGGCGGAAAGCGACGACCCTGATTAGCCTCAGCAGTCTGCACAGGCTAATTAGGGACAACACTTTCATGCATGCATTAAGCCTAGTTTTTTCCAGATTGAGGCTCTTAATATTGACAGCCCCTCAGACAGCCCCTCAGACCTTTCTAGACATTCCGATGTAAAAGTGCTCCAAGAAAACAAGCGTGCTACATACAAAACAGTCTACAGTGTTGCAATGAATGTTTTCCCCTAAATTTGACAGAGAGCTGCAAGATAAGTCAGCCCATTTTCAGTAGCCCTGGACAGAGAGCTGCAAGATAAGTCAGCCCCATTTTCAGTAGCCCTGGACAGAGAGCTGCAAGATAAGACAGCCCCATTTTCAGTAGCCCTGGATTGTTCTCTTAATATCAACAGCCCCTCAGTTCTTTCTTTCAGTGCTCCAAGACAACAAGCGTGCTACATACAATTCGAACCTGATCCTCAGTAAAGTTGTATATCTCCTCGTCGCGCAGTATCGTGCACACGCTCAGTGGGGTACCCTGGTTGACTAAGGCTCGAGCCCAACGGCCATGCTCTCTAAGTATTTCCTGCTCGATGGATAGTTTGACCTTCTCCTGAAATGTAAGTGAAAACGTTAGCGTTGCCAGAGGCCAAAATAGACAATGGCTACTGAAATCTCAAATTGGCTACTAAAATTTATGTAAATTATTTGTAAATAAAGCAGATTTTCACACTTTCTGAGCTTTTATTCTAAATAATAAGCATTTTGGCTACTTATTCAGACATCTTAGCGCCAACCTGTTGTCACATAGTAACTGACATAATTCTTGTGACTTTTTTCAATCCACAGTTTTATTATTGACACAAGTTTCTGAATTAGAATATGTTTTTGCTGGTTTATATATGCTCTTCAGGTGCGCTCACCAATGGCTGAAAGCGCAGTGTTTGGTACACTTGCTTCTCACCTAGGTTCTATCCCTGCTTCCTGTGCATGTGAGCTTTGAAAGTAGTTGCCATACCGGACAGGTGGATTTCCCTCCCACAGTACAAGACCACACAAAAATTGAAAATCTTTTAGTAAAAATCAAATAGCTGGAAATTACTAATTATTACATATTATTACTTAATAATTATAAAGTTAATACGGTAGGAGTGCTAGGACAATCTGAGTCCTTTCATAATGCAGCCTCAGACGCGGAGGGACCTAATACATTTCAAAAACACACACATGCACTCACCAAAATTGGGGAATAAAGAGTATGTGTGTGTGTATTTCGATATTGATATGGTCCTTTCATGCCTACGGCTAGATTTTTTAAAGACATGGACTGTGTCCCAGCACTCCTACTCAATTAACTTACTAGTCATAAAAGTCGGGATGATTTTTTAGTAAAGCTGCAATTTCCAGCTGTTAAGTTTTTACTGAAACATATTCAGAGTGGTCTATTGCTGTGGGCGGACACCGCTGGCTGTAATCGGATAAAACCATGTCTGTCCAGTATGGTGACCACTACCACCCAACTCACATGAGTCTGGGGTGGGAATAGAACCGGTCACCTAGGTGAGAAGCACACGTATAAACAACTGTGTATCTGACAGCCTGGGGAATATTGTTGTATATAGGGCAGTTAATTTAACCCTTTCTCAGAATCAAACTGAAAATGGAGTAACTTGCAGACTGTTCAGGTTTTATACTTGAATCTAGTAAGAAAGGTATAACATTTAATTTGATTTTCTAAGGAACTACAAATGTGTCAAAGTGCATATCTGAGTGGTAAAGGGTTAAGAGACATTGACTTACTCTTTCTATCAAATGCTGCAGCCGGAGTTTGTAACGGCATTCCTCTTGGCTCACAAACAGGTCCCGCATTTTATCCTTCACTGAATTTGGGGGAGATAACTGCAATAGAATATGGAAATCGTTTAACAGTATTACGTCCCTTAGCTTCTTATTGCAGAATTAAGTTAACAGCTTGCTTTTTTCTTTCTGTGCGTAAGGGAAGACAACTACATTCAACTACATTATTAACAAGAGATGTGTTTGTCCAAAACACAATGCCCCCTACTGCGCCGCGTAGAAAAGATTTTTATTTATTTTTTACCTTGAAGGATGACCTCGACCTTTCACCACTCAAAATGTGCAGCTCAATGAGATACACATGCATGCCAAATATCAAGTTGCTATCTTCAATATTGCAAAAGTTATGGTAAACGTTAAAGTTTTCGGACACACAGACTGACGGACTGACGGACAGTTCAACTGCTATATGCCACCCTACCGGGGGGCGTAAAAATTAGTTGGTAGAGGAAATATATATACAGAGAGAAACATCATACAAAATTACCACCCTTAGCATAGCACAAAAAACTCTTCATTTGAATGAACTGTGCTTGATTTCGTCTTGCATTAGAAAGGGAAGACAACTTCATTCAATATAAGCAGAGATTACTCAGTATTAGCCTCCCTTGGAATATAACACAATTTTCAAAGTTTCAAAATTCTGTGCAATGTAAGCTTAACAGTCTTGTATTATAAACAATTTTCACAGCCCTTTCTGGTAGAACCAGAGTTTGATAATTTAAGCAAATGTTGAAAAAAATACTTTTCATGGTTATGCATAATTGACGTTAAAAACAACTGTCCCTGGAATCTAATTTAATACATGATAACTGGACAATACAGTCATACATTGCTTATAAACATTAATGGTGTTTATTTGTTTGAAAAAATGTCCTGTATTTTCACATTTTTTGGCATAATATATACTTTAGAAAACACTTGTTACAGTTGTTTCAGCAATTTTTATTTTTTTTATTTTCCCCTTTTTTTATGGGGGGGGGGG
>VMBQ01004515.1:0-29380 GCA_007657795.1 Dreissena rostriformis
ACAAACGAAGGCCAACAAGCGTTTTCTATCAGAAGTAAAAATAAAAGGCACATTAAATCATATATATCTGACTCCGTTTCAACAATACAAATATCAGAAGTTGTTTTTACAAAATATGTCCATGCTACATTTTTAATAATATCAGATATATGCTGTCAAAACTACCTGGCCACCCACCACTGCTATAAATTATTGTGTAATTCGAGAATACAAAATGTATCATCAAGTAGTAGAACGGCACATCAGTCACTTGTCTAAAGAGAAATAATATTTGAACAACAAGTCAAATGTTATCGCATATACGTGTTTAGCTACAGTTATATATATACAGTTTACCGTTGAAGCAACTAACTCGTCTTATGTTTTTAAGTTAGTCTACACGGATGATATTTTCCAACCGAAGAATCATTAAAATAAGACAAACTAATACGATCGAACTTAATAACATCGCTCTTACAGTAGATTCGGTAAAATTAGCCAAACAATACAGCTTATATGTCATAAGTTAAACGGCAAGCGCAAACACAGGTTTTGAGTTTTGCTGATCATGATATATACTGTAACGCATTCCGACAAACGATTAATTAGCAAAGGTTAACTACGTTTACAAAGTACAGCCATCTGCCAAACGTTTGCACTGGGCACTTACATTTAAAAAAAAAATCAAAGAACAATGTCTTCATATTAACTATAAATCTCCATTTATATAGACACGTTGCTAAAACCAAAGGCTTGTTTTGCTTTAAACACATGCTTGTTGTGCTTGTATCCGAAAGATAAGAAACAAAGTCGAACTGTGATATCAACTTTATGTAGTATACCGATCAGCATTAATTAATTTTAATATATTCATATTAATTGTTTTGATTTAGACGAATTAATAATGAAATGTGTTGCTGCTGTTGTTTTTCTCATAATGCCAACAATACAATGCCGTTTAGTATTTAATTTATTTTCTTAAATTGTCATTATGATGAATTTGTATAAGGGGAAGTTTGCATTAGTATGCAAAATGTAAGGGTTGTAATTTACCCTCAGTGCACATAGTTCCATTATATCCGGGTTCACATTCCGCAGGGCAGACGCCAGAAACCTTGTTACAAGCCACCTTGTTCTTACAATTACCACACTTGCTCTGACATCCAGGACCATACCATTCGGTTTCGCACTCTGTTGAATATAAAGTTAAGAATAACCTATACAGATTTAATTAAGAACTGAGAGATGTTTTCGTTATCACATTTTGGTCAGCAGTCAAATTAAGAAACACGATTTCAGGGATGGTTCGAATTCATTAAAAGATATTATGTTTCGATTTGTTACGCGTCTTTAATATAAAGTGTAAATGTGACAGACTTATTCGCATAATTCTTACATTCAGTTTAAACATTAAACCAAAGATTGTTGTAAACGAAAAAAGATTAATTACAAAAAGTGTATAAAGAGTCAATTAATATTCAATAGTTCAAGTGAGAGTACTGTAAATCAGAATCAAAATTGCACATACCCTTTTTACACAGAGAATCTTTATATCCTGCGGCACATCCATCTGGACACACACCGGACGTCTTATTACAGGCAGTGTTGTTAAAACATTGACCACATCTGGTCAGACAGCCCTGGCCGTACCATCCGTTATCGCAGGCTGTTTGAACACAATTTTATAGAAAACATCGCTGATTAAACAATATAACGACGTCTTAAACTCAAAATAATGCAACGTTTCGAATTTTCATCAACTTACAAGTTTGCATAAAACTTGCATGTGAAGAAAACACATTGCATGATAGCTTTTCGGAAAACACCAATGAAAACATATTTTGTGAATGTCATTTATGCCAATAGAAATACACAGTACATTGGTTCTGCTTTTCTGCGAAATAATAAAAGTATTCTTAAAATATTGATTTTATGTTTTATCCTGCCTCTTTCGCAATCAATGACCTAATAAAGCATTGACATAATAAACTAGTTGATCTCTGGCAGTAGATCACGTGACCGTGATAAACCGTCAGTACGTATTCCTACGCGTCGATTAACATGTTCTAGTATTTGGCCGTTGAAATTTAGTTCCGTCATCTGCAATTGATTTTTGCTTTGGCACAGTCATGTCATTATCATACTCCCATTAACAAACATTTCACCTTTTCCATTGATATTTACTTTAGTGACACCACTTTTGTCATACACAATAAAGACTACAAACGAAGGCCAACAAACGTATTCTATTATAAGTAAAAATAAAATGCACATTAAATCATACATATCTGACTCCGTTTCAACAATACAAATATCAGAAGTTGTTTTCACAAAATATGTCCATGTTACATTTTTAATAATATCAGATATATGCTGTCAAAACTACCTGGCCACCCACCACTGCTTTAAATTATTGTGTAATTCGAGAATACAAAATTTATCATCAAGTAGTAGAACGGCACATCAGTCACTTGTCCAAAGATATATTATATATGAACAACAAGGCAAATGTTATCGCATAAACGTTTTATGCTACAGTTCTATATTTACACCGTTCAAGCAACTACATCGTCTTTTGTTTTTAAGTAAGTCTACAAGGATGATATTGTCCAACCGACGAATAATTAAAATAAGACAAACTAATACGATCGAGCTTAATAACATCGCTCTTACAGTAGATTCGGTAAAATAAGCCAAACAATACAGCTTATATGTCATAAGTAAAACGGCAAGCGCAAACACAGGTTTTGAGTTTTGCTGATCTTGATATACACTAACGCAATGGGGGACCACACAAACGATGAATGTTAACTACGTTTAAAAAGCACAGCCATCTGCAAAACGTTTGCATTTAGCACTTACATTTATGAAAAAATCAAAGAACAATGTCTTCATATTAACTATAAACCTCAATTTATATAGACACGTTGCTAAAACCAAAGGCTTGTTTTGCTTTAAACACATGCTTGTTGTGCTTGTATCCGAAAGATAAGAAGCAAAGTCGAACCGTGATATCAACTTTATGTAGTATACCGATCAGCATAAATTAATTTTAACATATTCATATTATTTTTTTAATTGTTAGACGAATTAATAATGAAATGTGTTTCAGTTGTTGTTTTTCTCATAATGCCAACAATACCGTGCCGTTTTGCCTTTTTGTTTCTTAAAATGTCATTATGATGCATTTTTATATGGGGAAGTTTGCATTAGTATGCAAAATGTAAGGGTTGTAATTTACCCTCAGTGCACATCGTTCCATTATATCCGGGTTCACATTCCGCAGGGCAGACGCCAGAAATCTTGTTACAAGCCACCTTGTTCTTACAATTACCACACTTGCTCTGACATCCAGGACCATACCATTCGGTTTCGCATTCTGTTGAATATAAAGTTAAGAATTACCTAAACAGATTCAATTAAGAACTGAGAGATGTTTTCGGTATTACATATTGGTCAGAAGTCATATTAAGAAACACGATTTCAGGGATGGTTCGAATTAATTAATAACATATTATATTTTGATTTGTTACGCGTCTTTTATATTAAGTGTAAATGTGACAGACTTATTCGCATAATTCTTACATTCAGTTTAAACATTAAACCAAAGTTTGTTGAAAACACAAAAAGACCTGGTTACAAGTAATTTATAAACAGTCAATTAATATTCAATAGTTCAAGTAAGAGAACTGTAAATCGGAATCAAAATTGCACATACCCTTATTGCACAGAGAATCTTTATATCCTGCGGCACATCCATCTGGACACACACCGGACGTCTTATTACAGGCAGCGTTGTTCAGACAATGACCACATCTGGTCAGACAGTCCTGACCGTACCATCCGTTATTGCACACTGTTAAGACACATTTTTGATCGAAAACATCGTTGATTAAACATATTAACGATACATCAAAATGAACGATGTAATGTTTTGATGGTTTACCAACGATCACGTTTGCAATATCCAATTATAATATAATACCATTAATTTATAGATTAATAACCTTTGTCTAAAATGATAAAGTTAATTATTGTTTGTCATATGCATGAACAGAATGTCATTGGTAGAGGCAAGCACACAAGCAAAATTGCCCCACAATCGGACAGTAATGTTTTTTATGGACTGAAACCATTTTCTAAATTGACATTTATATCAATAGAACTATATAATCTCTATTGAGATAACACATATACAACATTTCATTCTAATTGTTTTTTACCAATGTGTACGATTTGTCAATGACACCGCCTCTAGCGTGTTAACAATGTAAAATGTATAATACGGACATGCGCGGCAATAATAGCTTCCTATGATTATATAAAACTATATATAGTTTTATAAACTGAGTTATAACAGGACTTTGGTATATAACAGATAAAATGAAGACATACATACACATTTTTAACGTGATCTGTTGCAACCTATCGTGAGAATACAACTTTGAATAAACGTACTTAATGAAAATTATATAGTTAATTTCTTGGCATAGAATTATGAAAACTGTTTGATAATTAAAATCATTTCCCACACAGAACCGTGTATACGCTTATATGTCGACATTATATTAATTACGGGGGACAAGTCTAGTGTAACAAATCAGTTAGCCAGTAGGTAACACAGGTTATCTCTTCTGCACAAGAGGTTGCAGAAATCAAAAGTTCACTTGTGAATATTAATAGGTCGTCGTCGTCGTCGTCATCATCGTCATCATCGTCGTCATCATCATCATCATCATCGTCATCATCATCATCATCATCATCATTATCATCATCATCATCACGTATCAAATGACGTTTTGTTATCTTTAGTAAAAATACGATTTTGACATGCTTATATCATTCGGTTTAGACATTCGCTAAAATCTCGTTGTAAACGAAGACAGACTTACTCGGATGACATTTATAAATGGTCAATTATTATTCCATATTTAAAGTAAAAGCACCGTCAAGCAGAATTAAAAATAACACATACCGTCTGCGCACAGAGAACCTTTATATCCTGCAGCACATCCATCTGGACACACACCGGAAGTCTTATTACAGGCAGCGTTGTTAAGACATTGACCACATCTGGCTCGACAGCCAGGGCCGTACCATCCGTTGTCGCAGGCTGTTTATATAAAATGTGCGTAACTTAGACGTTACATTATTTTCTTAAACAACTAAATTAACATAAACTGTGTTCTCATACATTATAGCTTGAAATCAAATTATTTGTTTAGATTTAGCCCTGTCCGTTACATATACGCATTGATTCTACGTAAAACAAACCAGTGATAGATTTTATCTAAAGACATGTTTCGTCTTAGTTTTCGTTTCAAATAATGTTCATCCAAAGCATTATTTGTTATATATCAAACCACCACAACTGTAGCCATTGAAGTGTTTTGTAAAAAAAACTTTTCTACTTTTTAAATGTACTGTAGATGTAGTTGTCAGCAGTAAATTAAGGAATGAATATCTGGAATGGTTCGTATTCACACATAACATATACATGTGTTACATAATTATAACGTCTTTTGTTTTCTTTAGCGTATATGTGATATTGACATAAGCATGCTTCTAACATTCGATTTCTACGTTGACTAAAATACCGTGCTAAACGAAGACATATCTAGTCATTTGACGTGTATAAAGAGTCATTTATTATTAAATATATCAAGCAAAAGCACCGTCAATCAAAACTGAAAATTGCACATACCGTCTGCGCACAGCGAATCTTTATATCCTGCAGCACATCCAGCTGGACACAAACCGGAAGTCTTAGTACAGGCATCGTTGTTAAGACAATTACCACATCTGGTCAGACAGCCCTGGCCGTACCATCCATTATCGCAGGCTGTTTACATCAAGTGTACATAACATTAGACACTATATTATATAATTAGAGAACGTATGTAACATAACTGTTTCAGAAAATTATAATGCTGACATATAATGATTAATCCTTACGTTGTCGTAAGAGATAGTAAACGGTTGAAGTGAAGTATATTTAAGCGTCAGTGTAACACGCACAGGAATTACCTTTCCAAGCAGTTCGGCGTCGTTCATGATAATATATGTACACAATTCATGTGTTAACAATGTGTTCCAAAATTAATACAGTCACTCTACTATCTACCATTTTGTTAATGAACTGTGTTAAGATTCGGCCCTATCCGTTCATATATGCACATTGATTCTACGTAACAAACAGTGATATGATGATATTTAAAGACATGTTGACTCATAAAAGATGGATGTAGTCATATAGCACATGAAGAGTCAATTATTATTTAATACCTCTAGTAAAATCACCGTCAATCAGAATTGAAAAGTACACATACCGTTTGTGCAGAGAGAACCTTTAAATCCCGCAGCACATCCAGCTGGACAAAAAGCGGAAGTCTTTTTACAGACATCGTTGTTAAGACAGCGACCACATCTGGTCAGACAGCCCTGGCCGTACCATCCGTTATCGCAGGCTGGTTATATACAGTGTAGTAAAATTAGATATTACATTATATTATAACAGAACGTATTTAACATAAACGGTTTCTCAATAACTATAACGCTGAAATCAAATGATTAATCCTTACGTTGTCGTGAGAGATAGTAAACGGTTGAAGTAAAGTATATTTAAGCGCCAGTGTAACACGCACAGGAATTACCTTTCCAAGAAGTTCGGCGTCGTTCATGATAATATATGTACACAATTCATGAGTTAACAATGTGTTTCCAAAATAGTCTTAAGTCACTCTTCTATCTACCATTTTAATAATTAAATTTGTTAAGTTTCGGCCCTTTCCGTTCATATATGCAGATTGATTCTACGTAACAAACAGTGACAGGATTATATGCAGACATGTTGCGTCATAGTGTTTGCTACAACCTATGTTAATCTATGCATTATTTGTTAATATATCAAATAACTATTAATATAGCCATTGGAGTGTTTTGTAAAAAAAAAAACGTTATGCTTCTATTTAAATGTAATAAAGACATGTGTTCGACAAATTAAGAAAAATTATCGATGATAAGTTTGGGGAGAGGTTAAGCGTTGCGTGACTCAGACGAAGTTACCAACATCACAAAGAGTAAGCCTCGTATTCTCAATGTATAAAGTAGTCCAAATGTCAAGCAGTTAAATAAAAAAATGTTCTGATTAAACAGAAAATAAATCCGGATAAAATTAAGTATTAACCGTTCACGTACTTGTATAAACGCCACGGAACATATATAAATAATTTACTTTCATTGCACGCGGCTCCTCTCCAGCCAGCCTGACACCCAGTTATACAGATACCATTTATAGTGTCACAAGGTCCTTGTAGACAATGACATCTTTGTTCACAATTAGGACCATAGGTTCCAGTCAAACAATCTAAACAAAAATGGCCATTTAATATTAATAAAATATGATTTCTACACAAAAACCATTGCGTTCATATTAAGTTGATACACTGATGGTTTCGTTCAAACAAATAATAACATTATTTAAGTTCAACTAACTGTTTTGTTGACTAAACCGCTTTATTGCAATAGCACCAGATATATGCTTACATTAATGCACGACAAATGATCTACAATAAATGGGTGACATGTTCTTGATGCTTTACCTTGTTGTCGGTAAACTTCCATTTCACATATCGTCATAAATTCTGTTCCCATACCAATCACTCGTATTGCTTGTATGGCCTGTGGCGGACTTATCGCATAGGTTCGTATGGTATCAGAAAAAGTAGTGACCTGTTGTTCGACCATGTGATTGACGTCATAACCACCATACATTGCAATATTCCTAAGCTGATGGTTTACTGAAATGTAAATAGCATTATGTTCAATCATATTTTACAATTAATAGTGTTATAAAAGATTAAAGTCATTAATGACATAACTTCGTTACACGCTACATCTCATATTTATTAAACAATGATCATATGTATATGTATCCTAACATAAACATTACAACGATGGTAAAATCAAATACAGTTATCTTAACTTATTCACTACCTGAGTCTGTTCGCCCTTTCAGTACAACTCGCTTCACGAAATAGGTTTGTAGTAGATTTAATTGGAGCCAGGTCGGCCTATTAATGGCGGTACAACATCCACAGACTCCAGGATCACCAGTTCTTCCATCGATGGCTCTTTTGATGACCCAATCTTCCCAAATTGATCCGTTTGTCGACAGTGTTGCTTGCGGTGAAACGTTGATATCACCTTCAAAACAATAGGCTTTTCTATTTTATTGTATCGATCAATTTCGCAATAATTCGAATGGACACATTTGGATTTTCGATCAGCAGGTCAATTTGAGTTATACAGTGATTTGGTATCAGAGATGTGATTTGTGTAAAACATATTGATTTTGCTTTAAACATATTTTGTTTCGTGAACGCAATTAATATAAAGAACTCATAGAAGTACATAATTATCATTCACTGGTTAAAACAATACATTAAAACAAAATAAAAAATCTTATGGTGTGTTTGTCCATAAATAAAGATAACTAAACATTAATAAAATATGACAGCAATGTGTTTAGATACAACTATTGGGTGTATTAAAAACAATAAGGACATTGGCCGCAAGACGCTCACCTGAGACCCAAAGGAGTTAATTTACTATTCTAAGAAGTTTGAGTTCAGCGTAATGAAACATACACATTAAATTTCTAGGCGAATTTTAATTTTTCAAAATAAGATGCGATATCTTTAGAACAAAAGTTCTGACCATGAAGATTTGAAACGAAGTGTTACGTTTAGTGTGTTAACAAGCTTTTTCTTTAATTTAATTAATGTGTTACTTTATATGACCCGGTTCCAAACTCGGCAGAGATATTATTAGTAGAAATATTATGATCACATTTTAATAAGATTGGACAAAACATGCGATCATGAAACTGTAAACAAACCTTTTATAATTCGACCTTGTGGCCTAATTGTCTACTTCACGTTACCCAGTTTCAACCAAATTGTATTGGGACAAATGTTCAGCTAAACTTTTTTGAAGATTGTAAATAAGTGTGGCCTATAGATTGTAAACAAGGTTTCTCTTAAGCCATATAAGGATAACTGCCCCGCCCCATGGAAACCATGTTCTTCAACGGACCAGACCCATTTTTGAACTCGGCTAAGAAATCATTATAACAAATGTTCTCACGCAGTTTCATGACAATTTGAGTATAACTGTGACTTGGTATGTTTGATAAATGATGCGTTTTAACTTAAATCTGGAAAGGAGCCATATTGTACACATGACGCACTCTGTACATGATATAATGAGTGATACATATCTAATATTGTATATCATATATTTTCTTTAATTTTGGAAATAGCATAGCTCCTAATATGGTTATGTGTAATCGCTTGGATTAATGATGTTGTTTCGTACAAAGCCTTCATTTACTTACGCGATTTATGTATTTGTTCGTAGTGATGGAGTACTAGTACTCTTAAACAGCACACTGTACAATATTTAAAATACATCGCCATTAATCACTTATGATTACACTGGCTAAAATCTATAAAGTAAGTTGCAGTTTCTGATTATCTGTTTTGGATAAATGACCTTTGATTTTTACAATACTCTAGTTACATATGCATTTAAAATAACAGTTTTGTATTAACCGTTTTTGCATAACAGTACTCCATACAATACCTGTTCGATACCACTTTTAACTCAAGACATGGAAATATCATAAATATTGTTAAATATTCATCTGCAATCTGTGGTGTATGACACCATGTTGTTAGTAACTGCCTGAACAGTATCTGGCCATTGCGAGATAGTTCTTGCTCAAACAGGGGAAATGTAAAACCGGAGTATACATGTTCAAACGAAAGATTTCAATATTTGTTAAATACTCAAATTAAGCCAATAACATTTGTAACGAAAATTGATCTAATTTGAACACACTAATTGTATTCTCCAGACTTATACAGGTTCAAGCTATGTATACTTTGCCGTGTGCATGCAATCGATCTATGTGTTGCTTGTTTTCATCTTTATTGTTTAAGTTCATTAACTTTACATTAATCCTGACACTTGATCGAGTTTGGATCTTTTATCTAGTACAAAACACGGTCATGTATATGTTTTAACTAGCAAGATCTTTGTGGTAACTACATACTGTAAATACCAAGCACATTGTGCATAAAACCTAGTTCAATATCACTAAAAATAATTAATAAACAACAGCATATTACAGTTTTCTAAATGCATCATTTTATTTCATTGAAAGGTCTTATTCAGAAACTGAATAATCGTGAATATAAACTATGCAAGTGTCAACGCCTTCTTCACGCGCATATATTTATACCGCCACCTTTTGCCAAGCAGGGGGCGTAGTTTATACTTTGCAGGTGCGCGTGACCTCACTTGTAAACTCGTCTATAGAATCAGCTTTTCGTGTTTCTACAGACGTTATTCACTTATTGTTTCCGCTAGGAATGAGTTGAGTAGAATTTGCTCCGACTGTAGCAGGCACAATACATTTAAGATAGGTGTACAAGTTGTGTATATTCTTTACAAAATAATTAATTAATGTTTCTCGCGCATTTAATGCGTCTCGAACAACGTCTTTGGATAATGCATTTAAAAAAAAATGTTTCTTACAACCAAACACTGTTCACGCAGCTTCAGTTTGTATATTTTCTAATTCAATTTTTTACACCGACAAGAACTATTGAATATTACACCAAAGTATTGAAAAATAGGCTATATGAATGAAAAGTATATATTTTCTAAGGGCTTGCTACCTTTGTCTTTGATATCTGCAATACGTTCATGCCAGGTACAATAATTCGATAAATGTAATTATACATGTTTGTGGAAAGTGACTTCTAGCATGAGCACATTTTGCATTGTCACAGGTTGATGGTTCGGTCTGTTTTGTTTTATGAATATTATTACTGATTCTGACTTTGCGGTTTACATTTGACATGTCAGCTTTAAGCCCACAAGTTAATTTCTTCTATTTCTCATTGCATTCAGATTGCTGTCTGTTCAAGTGAGTAGACTATCATGTATAGCCTAATTAAGAAACGTACACATGATCAAATACTGTTTATTAAATCATTAATTCAGCGGACCGAGAATAGATCCTTGAGGCTTATATGTCAGCGAAATCGGGTGAAGCTCCTGGCTTCACAACCACATCTTTAACATCACCATATATTATCAGCATCAAACCTATACTTATAAAACTCCGTGACGATCATAAAAATGGATGCACGACATAGATGCAACAAAAACAAAATGGTCCACCGCTTTATAATCAAGTCATCTTACTGAACGTGATCGAGTGCCTGTTGCCGGCTAAGACTCTGCCAAGTGCATAGCACCAACATAAACAAAGTAGCCAACGCAAATGACCAATGGCGCATACAATCAAAGATAATACACACATACCCAAAACACCCTAAACTATTATTAAATCTTGGAAATACAAACAATAAGCGGTGCAAAAAGCGTTCGTGACAATGCAAGTCTGATATCTACTAGTACAACAGCTAATTCTATACTAACTACAAGCACTACATAAAACATATGTTTGGTTAGTACAGTATCGATTCTCTGGTCAGAAAACAATACTATTTTATCAGTGGCACATTCTATATGTTTTTTCTTTGATGATGAATGGATAGCAATCGATAATATACCGATACCAATAAGTTTTCGTTTGTTTTTTTTTTTGCTGTGCAAGTTTGTGGCATTGAAAACGTCATTTATTCATAATTAATGACTCCATTCCAACGTTTTATCGATAATTTCCACAGTTGTTTTTCAGTGTTTGAAACAGTTAATTCAGAGATGTTAAAAACAGTAAAAAAAATGTATCTTTTTAATTAATGTATTGATGCAAATCATAATAATTATAAATACCGGTTTATTTTAATATAAATCATAATAATTATAAATATATATTTATAATGAATTCAATTAGTACCTGCGCATATACATGCATGTAGAACAAATCCAAATACAAATAAATCTATTCTTTCTTGTATATACATTCTGCACATATCGACTGCTTTTTAAACCAATTGATGGTTGAATGCCTGCGTTAAAAAAACACGCATCCGTTTAGACCCCTTTACAGTTTTTAAGTGATTCTCACAAACGGATTTTAAACTTCCTTATTGATATTTTAATTATAAGATGAGGTTAACGTAGGAAATGACAATTGGTTGTTTCGTGTAAAATGTGACGACCATAGATATATAATAAAATGATTGTTTGGCGCTCACCAAGATACTTGTATTATTCAAACTTCCGGATTCTACGGATATTCAATTTATTTTTCGCCACTGTGTATAACTAATTTAAGTTCGTTTTTCAAGCGTATGCTAATTTCCGACAAGTACGGTACGCGAGCCCAGTCGTTAGCCACTGAAAGTGAGAAATTTGCCCTATATCAACTAGTGCGACGGTTTGATGTATAAATGTATTAAACGATAAAATTTAGTTACATGTACTTACTTAAGTGTAGACATTACCAAAGAAATGTTATGTGACTACGTCACAAAAAAGTACATTAATGTCGATGATGCTTAGTTGGACTAGTTGAGACATTTTGATCGTTGAACACAAAACGGTTCTTCATATAAATTGGTTCTTCATATAAATTGGTTCTTCATATTATACCTTGGACAACGGACAATCCGACCGAACGATTGTTAAAAAACACCTTGACAAGACATCGCCAATCGGGTCATACAACTGCACAGAGGTTGACATATTTCAGAGAATTAAACGAATTATTGTGTTTAACATTTACCTTATCAAAATCAATTCTAAAATATGTATGCCTGGTAAATTGAACACGATGAAGGGGACTTAAAACATTCGCCTCATGTTGAACAATATGTAATTTTATTAGTCGGATACTCAATTTTCTGTAAAACATTTACATGAATATATCTTCGGATTATACAGTCAATATGTAACAGTCTATACAATTTTCTATAACTAACGAGGAAAAAAACATTACTGACTTGTATATATAATTCAATATTCGGTATAAGTGTTAGAGGAAGAATTTGTTTAATAACCAAACCCTCCGCATGCGTTTTGGTAAAAAGTGGGCAAATGGTATGATCAAACTTATAATGGATAATAATGGTGGTTTTGAGTGGTCAATATTTATAGCCGCGTAAGTATCCAATTTGTCCAATATAGTACCCATTATTTACGTTTGTGTAATCGTGTTCAAAGAAGAAATTAGGTGCTTTTTATTTTATAGCAGAATCTTGATAAATGTATGCATGAACTTCAAATACGATGACAGTTTGAAGACTTGCTTATCATATCTCTTGAACAACTTGTTCAAAAGCTTGTGAACAACATTTTAAACCAAAGTGTTTCCTTCATTCTTATCTTAACACCGCAAATGGAGTTGGGTAATTTAAAAGTTTCCCAAAGTTCAATTGTTTTAAGTTTTCGCATGATTTTGTTCGCAATGTACATGAACGATGGTCTACCGTCGCACAAACTGAATATATGTTTTATCCAATAATACGCATGCACACTGGCGTTTGCAGTTACTGTAAATGTGTCTTGGTCGCCATTTTGTGAGCATATAGATGGATGGACTTGAACAAGAATGTGAGCGAATTGTTTGAACAAATTGTTATGCTTTAAAATCATCCCATAGTGAAAAACAATACATTTGAGTATTCGTTCCGACTGTAACATGTACAAACAGTTTAGATACGAATGTGTAAGATTTGTGTACATTCTTTATAAAAGTACTAATTTATGTCTTTGTATAAACAAAACAAAAATGTTCCTTGCAACGTTCCTGAAAAACCAAACACTATTCGCCGCAGCTTCAGATTTAATATTTTCTAATTCAGCTTTGTATGAACGACAACAACTATAAAATGATTGAACAATATGTCTTCTTTAGAGTTTCGACCTTAAGTGTTTTTAATAAATACCGCGCAGGATATGTAATCGTGCCAATGCTTCGTCTTTAATCTGCAATATGTTCAAGCCAAGTAAAGTAATTGGATAAATGTAATCATGAGTGTTTGTGGACAGTGACTTCTACAATGGGCACATTTTGCATTATAACATGTTGATGGGTCGGCTTGTTATGGTGTTTGGATATTATTATGGATTCTGACTTTGTGTAATTATATTTGGCATTCCATTTTACAGCCCACACGTTTATTCCGTCTATTTCTCCTTGCATTGAGATTGCTGTCAGTTCAAAAGAGTTGAATATCATATAGAGGCTTGTTAAGAGATTCACACATGGTCCAATAGTGTATACTATATCATTAATTCAGCGGATGAAGAATAGGTCCTTGGGGCTAATATGTCAGTGAAATTGGAACCAGCGTCTAGGATCACAAACGCATTTTTAACACCCGCATATCTTGTCAGCATTGACCAGATACTTTTAATAATGAATTAAACGCCTATATCGCTTTCCATTTCCATATTCGTTTAAATGTGCGTATATTTGTTCACTATTAATTGCCATCTCGTAATGGTTAAGCGAGATATGTCTGTAATACGATAGTAGCAGGTAAAATATGATAATCATATAACATAATTTCTTAAAAGTCATTTCAAACGGTCTGTGTCAAATACACTTTGCCGAGCAATAACATAATTTTATTATATGTGGTTTAAATCTGAGCCACAAAAGTAACTCCGTTTAAAATTATCTATTGTATACACGCACAAATACTTTCAAACAGTTTGACGAATCAATGGAATCGTACAAAGAGATTAATGCGATACGTAACAGTTGACTCTGCCTTTTCATTAGCTGCGTTTAGGATCGTTATGATCTACCACAGTTAGTTGTTTTATTATGACAGATTGTAACAATGCTCACAACAAATGCCTGCAAGAAAAACCTTTATAACTCGCGCTCACATACATCTTCGACTTTAAATTAATGGTAATTCGAACAAAATCTAAAGAAACACGTCAATGGAGAGTAGCAAACTTGGCTTGTTTTCAACTTTAATGCCGTACATGTGTAGGTTAACTACAGATGATGCTCATAAAACCCATTGAAGATCATAAACACGAATGCATAACGTGGATACACACACACAAAATGTTTAAACACTTCTCGATCATTTTCTCTTCCTGTACGTGGTCGAGGGCCTGTTAACGGCTTTATAATCTTTCAAGTGCATAGCAACAACAAAAACAAAGTGACCAATAACCCTACACTATTATTAAAACGTGGACAAAAATAAGCGTTGACAAAAGCTTTCGTGACCTTACAAGTCTGATATCCACTTTTCCAACATGTACTACTATAATAACTGACAAAATACATATGAAATGTGTTTGACAACTGACCAATGACACATACAATCAAGGATAATACATTCAGTGTCCAGTAACCCTAAACTATGATTAAAGCTTAAAAAAAACGTTGACAAAAGCTTTCGTGACCATACAAGTCTGATCAAGAGTGGAATAAAGTCGATGATTAACCGCTACCAGTGCATTTTGTTTTTTTAATTATATGTTTTTGAGAGCTTACTGAACTTTCTAATAGGATTGAACTGGAGAAGTTAGTGGGACTTACGTCAAAATAATAACGCCATTTCAGCGAATTTTCGATAATTTTCACAGTTCGTTTTCAGTGTTTGAAACAATTAATTTGTAAAAAGTTTAAAAAGTAAAGACAAAAGTAATGAATTAATATAAATCATACTAATTATAACTATATGAATAAATAATTAAATTAGTACCTTTGCAAATGAATGCATGTATAACAAATCCAAATATATATAAAGCTATCCTTTCTTTTATACACATTCTGAAAATATCGACTGCTACTTAAACCAATTGATATTTGAATGCACGTGTTAAACAACAATCATTCGTTTAGACCCGTGCACAGTTTGTAAGTGACAACGCACACATTAACAACCGGATTAAAACTTCCTTCTTCACATAAGATTGCTCCGGTACGTGAGCAAAAACAGGTATGATATGATCACCGAAAGTGGACATAGATTTCATAGGATGACTCCCGGAAGTGAGTAGAAAGGGTATTATATGGTAACCAGAAGTTGACATAGAACCCACAAGATGGCTATCGGAAGTGAGCCATAGCGTTTATGGTACGTCTGCGTAGGAGGACGTTAAAGATATGAGGCTGTTTTCAGAAATGGGAGGTAGGTTATATGGTATGTCCATGGAAGGGGACGAGAATAATCCTTTTATTTAATTCTATGTCAATGATCACAATTTCGCAACAAGTCTTGAGCATCATGAACATAATTGTAGTGTTTTGTGACGTAGTCATATTACGATTTCAACGGTTAGGTCTAAATTTAAGTACGTGCATTTCACTTAATTTTATTATTTAATACATTCCTACATCAAACCCACCAGTCGGTATCTCAATAATGTACATGGTCAGTCCGTCGCACTTGTACACAGATTAATATATACAGTGCAAATTAATCACTTTCAGTTGCTGATGTAGATTTTAGAATGGTAGTCGTGAACAGAAAATCCATAATGTAGCTTTAGATTTAAATATGTGTTGTGAAAAAATACTCGAACATTGAGTCCGGAATGGAGGTTAAGAGCAAACAATGAAAAGAGCAACGATCTAAGTCGATGTTTCGATTTTGACGATTGGCAGATATCAACATGTTATTGTATAGATATAGATACCCAATTGGGTAAACAGTCGGTTGACGTACTCGCATCAAATGTACACAATAAATGTAGACGGTATAATTACCCATGGTGGTTTCGGGAAACAGAGGCAGTGGGCGCCTTCGCTCAATATAAGGAAAACGAAGTTAACTAGTTAGTCCGCCGCCCATGTCGTTTCCAAACTGAATCACTAAGATGATATCAGAGAAAGCAAAATGCATCCCTGTGGTCCCAAACAATCGATCACAATCGCATCTTTTACATCCGCATATCTTGTCAGCATTGATCATCTACTTTCAAACACGAATTAAACGCCTGCATCTTTTCCCATTTATATATTCGTTTTAATGTGCGAATATTTTTTCACTATGCAATTGCCATCCCATAATAGTTTAGCGAGAATTGTATGTAATACGATAATAGCAAGAGAAGTGTGATATTCACATAACATAATTTCTCAAAAGTCATTTTAAACGATCTGTGTCAGATAAACTTTGCCGAGCCATAACATAAGACAGATTTTATAATATGAGGTTTAAGACAGAGCCACAAAAGTAAATCCGTTTAAAATTATCTATTGTATACATGCCTCATACTTTCTTATTGTTAGACAAATAAAGGGAATCTCACACAGAGATTAATGCGATACGTAACAGTTGACTCTACCTTTTCATTAGAGGCGTTTAGGATCGTTATGATCTACCACAGTTAGTTGTTTTCAACTTAAATATTGTTCTCAATGCTTACAACAAATGTCTGTCTGAAAAAAAACTTTATTACGCAAGCGCACGTACATCTCCAACTCACAACTAATGGTAAGTCCACTAGGAAGCTACATTGTACCGATCCTTCGAACAAAATCTACATTGAAGATCATAAACTTGGATGCATAACGTGGATACACACACAAAATGTTTAAACACATGATCATTTTCTTATCCCGTGCGTGGTCGAGGGCCTGTTATCGGCTTAATAATCTTTCAAGTGCATAGTACCAACATAAACAAAGTGGCCAGACCATATGACCAATGGCACATATATTCAAGTATAATACACACAATGCCATGCAACCCTAAACTACGATTAAATATTGGCAATAACAACGCGTTGACAAACGCCTTCGGTACCATACAATTCTGATATCCACTAGTTCAACAGCTACCAGTATAATAACTGCAAACATTACAGGACAGGTGTGCTTGTTTTTGTACATTATCGATTCTCTGGTCGGATAAAATAATGTTTAACGAGTGGCGCATACACGGATGCAAATATTTATTTTCTTTGGTCGTGAGTGCATTACAATCGATAATATACCAAAACCAGTGCATTTTTTTATGATGTTTTTCTAGAACTTACTGAATTTTCAAATAGGATTGAACTGAAGAAGTTCGTGGGACTGACAATGTCATTATTACACCAAAATAGTGACGCAATTCCAACGTATTTACGATAATTTTCAGTGTTTGAAACAAAAGAAGTAACGAAAAATTAATTTATGAATATAAATCATACTAATTATAACTATATAAATAATGAATTCGAGTAGTACCTGCGCATATGCATGCCTGTAGAACAAATCCAAATCCGAATAAAGCTATCCTTTTTCTTGTATACATCCTGAAAATATCGACTGCTACTTAAACCAAATTGTTATTGAATGGCAGCGTAAAACAACACGCATCCGTTTATACCCCTGTATAGTTTTTAAGTGATTCGCACAACCGGATTTACATTGTAAAACTTCCTCATTGACATTTGAATTGTAAGAAGACATTAACATGATTTAAAATTAAACCACTTTGCGATGAAGATAATTTACTTTAACGACTAACGAAATATTCAACCATAATTTTTTCACAAGATTGGCAGCCGCCAACGAAAAACGACCCCAGTCGGAAAACCACACCAAGGAAAAAACATAGAAATGCATTTGTGTCCTTTCTTCAAAATATAGACATTATGGCCTTCATTCGAGCATGCTAAAACAATAAACCAGGAAATGTATCCGATGTACAAATTAAATATACACATGTACTCATATGCAAACATGAATTTGATTTTGAATAAAAAAAATATTTAACTCCATAAATAGCCATTCACAAACTAATTTGTAACCGATAATCTTTTGTCTAAATAGAAAATTGAACATATCGATATTTTGTCTATGTCAGTTTTCCATAGCCAATGCCTCTCAGGAATCTGTTTGAAACGCACGAAACTTTAGTGGCTCCACTAGCTCGCAATGAGTGTATACCGAGGTAAAGTCAAGGATCTACTAGCTTCAATGTTTTTACAATATGTATTTTTATAGAATATATTCTCTTGTTCTTGTATATTTAAATATGTATCATTAAACAATAAATTCTCTTGCTCTTGTATATCTTAATTGTGTGTCGGTCTTAATCAATGAAAATAAATTTTTGTAACGAAAAGCTGGTTTGAACAAAATCTCATTTGATTCAATTTTGCTAATAACATATATTTTGTTGAAATGCCATATGAACAAGCTGTAGCTGTACCTTTTGTAGTAATAATCTCCGAACCATTCCTATAAATGTCGGTTTTGCTATGGCCGACATTAATAAACAAATGATCGGATTTGAATTGTATGTCATTACAACGAAGTTAACTTACTTTGTTCAGACACATGAAACCTGCATAGCATAAAATGATCATTGCTTAATCTCTTAAATCAATGACATCCCTAGAATCTCTATACATCAAACACAATGATGTATCATCTCTGATGAAATAACATCTTTCCGGTACTGACAGGAACCCACACGTTAATGCAAGCCAAGTGAAGTAATTGGATAAATGTAATCAAAAGTGTTTGTGGACAGTAACTTAAAAATGGGCACATTTTACATTATCACAGATTGATAGGTCGGTCGGTTCTGGTTTTTGGATATTATTATGGAGTCTGACCTTGCGTGATTATATTTGGCATTCCAATTTTCTGACCACAGGTTTATTTCGGCATTATCATTGCGCAGTTAAATTGCTGTCTGTTCAAGTGAGTTGAATATCATGTATATGCTTGATTAGAGATGTACACATGATCCAATAGTGTATACTTAATCATTAATTCAAAGAACCGAGAATAGATCCATGAGGCTAATATGTCAGCAAAATTGGATACAGGATCACAACCGCATCTTTAACATCAGCATGTCTTGTCAGCATTGACCATTGATACTTTAAGTACGAATTAAACGCCTACATCTTTTCTCATTTCTATATATGTTTAAATGTGCGTATGTTTATTTTATCATATCTAATTACGATCTCAAACTAATTTAGCGAGATATGTATGCAATACGATAGTCAACAAAAATATGCTATTCATTTAACATAATTTCTCAAAAGTCATTTTAAACTGTCTGTGTCAGATAAACTTTTCCGAGCCATGACACAAGACAGATTTTATAATATGAGGTTTAAGACATGGCCACAAAAGTAACTCCATTTAAAATTTGCAATGGTATACTTGCACAAATACTTTCTTATTGTTAGACAAATAAAGTGAATCGCACACAGAGATTAATGCGATACGTAACAGTTGACTCTGCCTTTTCATGAGAGGCGTTTAGAATCGTTATGATCTACAACAGTTAGTTGTTTTATGATGAGCGATTGTTATCAACGCTTACAACAAATTTTTGAAGAAAAAACCTGTAGGTTAACTACAGATGATGCTAATAAAATCCCATGAAGATCATAAACATGGATGCATAACGTGGATACACACACACAAAATGTTTAAACACTTCATGATCATTTTTTTTCCTGTACGTGGTCGAGGGCCTGTTAACGTCTTAATATTCTTTCAAGTGCATAGCACCAACAAACACAAAGTGACCAATAACCCTTAACTATCATCAAAACTTGGACAAAAATAAGCGTAGACAAACGCTTTCGTGACCTTACAAGTCTGATGTCCACTTTTCCAACATCGACTACAATAAAAACTGAAAAAAATACAGATAAAATGTGTTTGACAACTGACCAATAACATACAATCAAGGATAGTACATTCAGTGCCCAGTAACCCTAAACTATGATTAAAGCTTCGGAAAAAAAACGTTGACAAAAGCTTTCGTGACCATACAAGTCTGATCAACAGTGGATTAAAATCGATGATAAACCGCTACCAGTGCATTTAGTTTTTTAATTATGTTTTTAAGAACGTACTGAACTTTCTAATAGGATTGAATTGAAGTTAGTTGACTTAAGTCAAAATAATGACGCCATTTCAGCGAATTTTCGATAGTTTTCACAGTTTATTTTCAGTGTTTGAAACAATAAATTTTAAAAAAAGTTTAAAATGTAAAGACAAAAGTAATGAATTAATATAAATCATACTAATTATAACTATATGAATAAATAATTAAATTAGTACCTTTGCAAATGAATGCATATATAACAAATCCAAATACATATAAATCTATCCTTTCTTTTGTATACATTCTGAAAATATAGACTGCTACTTAAACCAACTGATATTTGAACGCACGTGTTAAACAACAAGCGTTCGTTTAGACCGGTGCATATTTTGTACCTGACAACGCACACATTAACAACCGGATTTAAAACTTCCTTCTTGATATTTGAATTGTAAGATGTGGTTAACGTAGGAAATTGACAATTTTTTTTTATTTTTTCGTGAGAAATGTGACGACTATATATATCTAATTAAGTGAAAGTTTGACGTTCAACAAGATACTCGTACTATTCACACTTCCGGATTCTACGGTTATTCAATTAAGTTTTCGCCACTCTGTATAACTAATTTATTTTCGTGTTTCATGCGTATGATAAATGTCACCAAGTTCGGTACTCGAGTCCAGCCGTTAACATTTGAAAGTGATAAATTTGCACTGTATATGTTAACCATTGTACTGGTGCGACGGACTGACCATGTACATATTTGAGATACCGACTGGTGGGTTTGATGTAGGAATGTATCAAATGATGAAATTCAGTGAAATGTACGTACTTAAATTTAGATATAACCGTAGAAATCGTATAAAGTTGGTCTTAATATTACAAAACAAAACATTGGCGAACGGACACATTGAACGAACGATACTTGGAAAACACTTAAATAAGACACCTTCAATCAGTGTTATACAATTCCCAAACAATTGACATATTTTTTCAAAAATAAAACATATTGGTGGGTTAAAAGTTTATAAAATTTATTCTCATTAGTTCAGGCCCGGTACATAGAATACAATGGCATGACTAAAATAGTTTGCCTCCTGTTGACGAATATGTATTTTCATTAGTCTAATTATTAATTTTCAATTTACCGTTTAGATGGATATGTCTTCGGCTAATGCAGTCACCATGTAATAGTTTATCAAATGTTCGTGTTAGAGGAAGAGGTTGTTAAATAACTTAACTCCACTGTATTAGTGTCGGTCATAATTAGGCAAATGGTATGATCAAAGGAAGAATAGCTGATGATAATGGTTTTGAATGTTCAATAATTGTTATGTATACACATGTTTTTTTCTATTTTGAGCCCATTATTCATCTTTTTACCGTAATTACTCTAAGTTTTCTGACACTCTACATTTTTGGACACCTTCGTTTTAAGACAAAATTATTATTTAGTGTGACTCTTTTCGGACACCCAGGGGTTCCCCTATTATTAATGACTCTAAATTTTCAGAGAGTTGTATTTGATCCGAATTCATCTAACATGTATTTGCGTTAATTACGTGACATATCACACCTGTGTTTTTACAATCGAATGACGGTAATAAAACCAAGTAAATGTATACAAGAAGTCAGTGGACCGTTACGTTTTCTTTATGTGGGTGAATAGGCATGTGTACTCGATACAGGTAATTATTAGTACTCCGCGTTACATCGTATAGCGGATTACTTTTGTCCTAACGGGCATTAGAAAACGAACAAGGTAGTTTTTGTGGCTATTTATATACGTAAATAGCTTTCAAAAAAAGTTCTGGCAAGATTGTGGACTCAAGATGGACGAACACATCAATTTAATAAGTAATATTTTTTATGAAAGGTTTGAGTCGACTTAAACAGAACACGAAGCATCGGTACTGCAAGATCTTGAAGAAATCGTTGAAAAGAAGTACAAGGCAGAGGCGCGGGCAAATACAATTATAAAGGCTGACAAGTCGCGTGGCGCACATAACAGGCCATACCGCAAGCCGGTAATTTCACCTAACATCGCATCCCAGGTTATTACGACTAAATAATAATTTAGACTCACATGAATATGTTTTACTACTAGCAAACCAGATCATTTGAAAGGAGCAGCTGAATGTTCAGCAAATAAGCAGAACAATGCGATAAGTTGTTTTATGTTTGGAACCCCGTTATATTCTAAATGAGTAGTTTCGCTTCCGTCGATGTCATATGATTAGAAAACTGCCTTGCATACAGCTAGAATGAGTATGATATGGTACCCGTAAGCGTGAGACACAAACCCATAAGATGACTCCGGGACCTGAGCAAACAAAAGGTATGGTATGATCAGCGGAAGTGGACATAGAATTCATAGGATGACTCCCGGAAGTGAGTAGAAAGGGTATTATATGGTCACCAGAAGTTGACATAGAATCCATAAGATGGCTCCCGGAAGTGAGCCATAGCGTTTATGGTACGTCCGCGTAGGAGGGCGTTAAAGATATTAGACGGTTTTCAGAAATGGGTTGTAGGTTATATGGTATGTCGATGGAAGGGGACGAGGATAATCCTTTTTATAAAACAATTATATTAGTGCGGTTAAAAATTTAGAGGTTATTGGCATCAGGCTGATATTGAAAACAACTCGCAACTGCAATTGGCGTGAAGCGGAAGCAGTTAACATAATTGTAAAAAACAAAAATGCTTTGCAAAATTCGAACATAAAAAAGTGTTCAAGCAATAAAAATGTAAAACCTATATTATTGAATGGTAGTCGTGAAAAGAATATCCATAAAGTAGCTCTAGATCTAACTATGTGTTGTGACAAAATACTAGAACATTGAGTCCGAAATGGAGTCCGAGAGCAAACAATGAAAAGAGCAACTATCTAAGTCGATGTTTCGATTTTGACGATTAGCAGATATCACCATGCTATTGTATAGATATAGATACCAAATTCTGTAAACATTCGGTTGACGTACTCGCATCAAATGTACACTATACATGAGGCAGCGGGCATCGTTCGCTCAATATTGGGGAAACGAAGTTAACTGGTTAGTCCGCCGCCCATGTCGTTTCCGAACTGTATCACTTAGATGGTATCGGAGAAAGCAAAATGCATCCTTTTGGTCTCATAATGGGTTAGTCCGCTTTTTTGGTAAATGTTGGTTCTGTCAGACGGCAAGTTTATATATTTTGTAAAAGATTGCAACTTAGGATGGGATTGTGTGATTCCCTGAAATGGTAATATACGTTGTTTTGGTTTACAAAAGGACTTCAACATATAATTTTATATTATTGCGTTTAGATGCATGCCAAAATATATGTGTTAATGTAAAGAACATCTGTTTGACATGTATTGGCATACCATAATATATTTATTGATGTATAGTATACCTGTTCGACAGGTATTGACATACAAAAATGTATTTATTGATATATANCAGACGGCAAGTTTAGATATTTTGTAAAAGATTGCAACTTAGGATGGGATTGTGTGATTCCCTGAAGTGGTAATATACGTTGTTTTGGTTTACAAAAGGACTTCAACATATAATTTTATATTATTGCGTTTAGATGCATGCCAAAATATATGTTTTAATGTAAAGAACATCTGTTTGACATGTATTGGCATACCATAATATATTTATTGATGTATAGTATACCTGTTCGACAGGTATTGACATACAAAAATGTATTTATTGATGTATAGTACATGTGTTCGACCGGTAATGGTTTGATAGGTCCCCTGAAGGAGCGATTAGAGGACGCGGGCTTGCATGGGCTACACAACAAAGACATGGAGGACATAATGGCTGGATATGTATAAGACAATTCATTAGTCACCATGCCAGCTTTACCTATAGCAGCAGCAATAAACATGGCTCTATTGATGGATCAAGGAAAATCTTATAACGTTGTTGCATCCATGGTGTAGGTAATAAATAGATTCATTCTATGAATGGTGTATATGACCCAACGGAAAGTAACATTGTTTAGAAGCCTCAAACGTGTGTGCCCCAAAGCAGTTCACAAGATAGATGTTCTTTCATCAGAAATGAAAGAATCATTGTCTTGTATGTACATGTATAGAGATTCTACGGTTGTCATTGATGTGAAAGGTTGAGCAATGATCATTAAGGGTATGCAGGTTTCATGTGTATGAACGAAGTACGTGCTCATCGTTGTAATAACGTACCATTCAAATCCGAGCATTTGTTTATTAATGTGTGCCATAGCAAAACTGACATTTATAGGAATGGTTCGGAGATTATTATTGCAAAATATGCAACAAAAGCTTTTTTATATGGCATTTAAGCAAAATATATGTGATTAGCAAAATTGTCTTTTGAATCAAATGAGATTTTGTTCAAACTAGCTTTTCGTGACAAAATTCATCAACAATGATTAAGAAATAGAAAACATTAGGTTATACAAGAGTATGAGAATAATTGTTTAAAACAAATGAATATAACTAGTCCCGAACGAGACTTAGTACGCACGCACTGCGAGCTAGTGGAACCACTAATGTGCCCAACCTTTCGAGCTTCAGAAAGATGTCTTAAGAGGCATGGGATATCGACAACATAGCAAAATACGGTATTGTTCAAGATTCTTTAGATAAAGAATTATCGGTTACAAGTCAGTTGGTGTGTGGCTTTTCCTAGACGTAAATGGTTTTCGAAATCAGTTCTTGTGAGATCGTCTTCATGAAAACATCTAATTCAAATTCATGTTTTGTATATGAGTACACGTGTATATGCAAAATGTATGCATTTCCTTGCTGATTTTCCGAGCATGCTCGGATAAAGGTCGTATTTCCTATATTCTAAGGATTTGCGCCCATTCTTAGAATATAGTTTGATTTAGTACGCACATTAGTGGCTCCACTAGCTCGCAGTGAGTGCGTACTAAGTCACGTTGCAATTTTGTGAAGCTGGTTAAATATGTCGTCAAGCGCTAAAGTAAATTGCCTTATCGTTAAGTGGTTTAATTAGAAATCGAAATTTTCAGTTTTAGACCAGTTATATATTTGCAGTAAATTTAATACAGATTTTCCTTGAGCATGCATTCATGCACGGAATACAAATGTTATTACGTTCACATCAAGTATACTTGTTACTATGGATTGGAAGTGTTATTAAGTGTATATTCTTAATGATATACATGCATGTTTTGAGACTCTGTGCATATGCGGCAACAATATATGTACTCTCGCAAGTCGCACAACATAGCTGTTGCTTATGTTGTGTAATAAGTTGATAGTACTGATAAAACCCGATAGCTTCAAGTAGTTTCGCAGTTAAAATGATGTTCGGAAGAAAACCAATAAGCTCTGTTAATGTTTTTACTAGTTTTGTATCATTTCGATACCAACTGTTTGTTTTGATTTACTGCCAATTATGATAATATCAATGCTTTTGGAAATAAGTATTTTGTTGGATAAAGCCTGTAATCACAATTGAATTTGAATAATTAAATTTTCTTACAAAGTTCAACATTGAGATTTTTGTCTATAGAACACCATCAAACATATTAACTTAGATGAAATATGTATATTTTTATGGTGCCTCTATATAGTTTTATATAGTTTTCAGTGTTTGAAAACTAAGAGTTATTCCGATATTTTCGTATTTTAAGAAAAATAAAATGTTTCTCATTTGATAGCGGAAAATTAACCATGTCTATATAAACATTAAATACGCTGACACTTTAAAGACTTCCTTCTCAGATCTGTTGAAAGCACTCAAACGCACTTAGAAAGCCTGCGAACAACTTGTTTAACAAACGTGTTTCCTTCATTCTAATCTTAATATTGCAAATCGAGTTGCATGATTTAACAATTTCCCAAAGTTCAATTGTTCTACGTTTTAACATGATTAAGTTACATGTGCGCAATGTACATGTACGATGGTCTACCGTCGCCTAAAGTTAAAATATGTTTTTTCCAATAATGCGCATGCTCACTATCGTCTTCAGTTATTGTCAAAGTAAATGTGGTCTTGGTCGCCCTTTTTGAGAATTTAGATTGATTGACTTAAAACTAGAATGCTAGCGCATTATTTGAACAAGCTTAAATACGAAGTTGCTGTTGAAGCACTCCATAGTAAAAAACAATACATGCGTATTTCATTACTGCTTATCTACAGCTCTAACCGTTTTACTTGTTTCGTTCCTGGACTTTATATTTTGGTTGAGCTAAAATGGTCAAATTAAACTGAAAGTTGGAAATGCGAGTAGTTTTGTTATACTATTAATATGTTCACAACTTTTCAAAATAAAAGCTATGGTAAAACACTTGCAAGTGATGAGAATCGTGTCAGGCAAGTACATTTTCATTTGCCGGGTACCATACTAGTACTCAAACGGTTATCATAGGGCCGGCAGATACTTTTTTCACTACCCTGGTTCTGCATAGATACTCACTTGCTTAGCATAGACCCAGGCTGGTAATTGGACCGGTACACAGAAGGTGAACATATGCTCAGGCTGGTACGTTTTCACCACCCGGATACTGGACTGGTACCCACATGCTTAGCATTGGTACACGCAGGTGCATTTTCTATTACCAGGTACTGGACTGCCTAGTAAGCATAGGTTCAAGCTGGTACATTTTTACTACCCCAGTACTAAACTGGTACCCTTATGCTTATCCTAGGCTATGACAGGGGGATCCCGATTAGTGGACTCATACCCACATGGTTAGAAAATGCTCAAGCTCGTTTGTTTTCCTTACCTGGATAGTAGACTGATTCCCACATTGTTTCACTACCAGCGAACTATACTAGTACCCTTATGGTAAGCATAGCCAGGACCTAGATATTTAATTAAATTAATTTGACATTAAGTTGCTACAATAAAACGGTCAGCAACCATTCAGAACTTCCTGAATATTTACGGGCCACTTCACAATGTTAACACAAGATTTACTAGGGTAAATGGTTCAATAACAAACTATTTCTGACTTAATAATCAAACTTATGCAGTGGGAAATGAGCAAACATGCGTTTTACACCAAGTATCATCTTACACTAGGCATGACTTAAATTTTAAACTCCATGTGTCGGCAATTTAATAGAAGTGTATTTTAATTGTGCACATATCCTGTTAAGCTAATGGTATACTTTCGTAAAAGTGTTTTCCCGCGATATGATCTCGATACGGCAGAACAAAATATATTTGAATATGGAAAACATATTAACGCTGATCATCCCATCATATCTCGGGACAAAATGCAACATGCTAAAACATGAACTGAATGGGTTAATCGTTTCGTTTAATTTATATATAAGGTCAGCTCACTTTTACTTCAAATACGTCTTTGTGACTTAGAGAAAAATGGTTTAAATTTTAAGATGTTACAGTATAACAATTCTTCAGAAAACTTTTATAAAGAATTGGCAACAGTGATGAATACAGAGTGTTAACATTATTTTTCTTTAATTTGTCCTACTGACCTAGTTTTTGCGCCCACATGATCCAGGTTTAAACTTGGCGATAGCAATGAGGCAAATGTTCCGTCCAAGATTTATGACGGTAAATTTAAGGTAAATAAATGTGAAATCTAGAGTGTTCACAAGCTCTTTCTTTTACTTGACCTAGTTACATTTGATCTCAGCCAATATATCTTAGAGGCAAATGTTTTGAGCAAGTTTGCTGATGATCAGGAACAAATGTGACTTCTACAGTGTTCACAATGTTCTAATAAAGCCATATAAGGAAACTTCCCGGCCTCTAGCAGCTGAGATATCATTGGGACAAATGTTTTGAACAAGTGTCATGAAGATTGAATAATAAAAATTCCTATAGAGTGTTCAGAAGGTTTTACCTTAGACATATATGAAAAACTGCCTCGCCCCCTGGTGTCTTAAATTGTAATGGATCGGAAAAAGTTTCGAAATATTTCGAGATTTCACAATGACAACTGTGGGAAAGGTTAATGATGATTGGGCATAAAATGTAACTTCTATCGTGTTTACAAAGTGTTTCAAAGTGGACATTGTGACCTAGTTTGTGCATCCACCTGACACATCTCGCCCAGCATATTATTAAGACAAATTTTCGGACCATTTTCCACGAATATTATGCAATAAATATTGCGTCTAGAATGTTCTGAAGTGAACGTTGATGATGCACGAAGTCGTGCTAAGGTGAGGTTAAGCAAATGCTTACGAGCAATCCCTAGCATAAATATTCGGCAAACAAAACATGCGTCCATGGGGCATAGGTACCTCCACATTTCACTTTTGTTTTCAAATTTGACCTTTGACTTCTAAGTATGATTTTTACTTTTGAGGTTGAGAGACGGGTGTTCACCATGACGTGTTGACGTCTACAGGAGGCACTAAATAAAAAAAGGAAAACTGCCTAAGATTCTCGCGGCCATTTGCAAAGAACATAAACCATTTTCAAACTCAGCTGAGCTATCACTGACACTAATGTTTCATGAAGAATGGAAAAAAATCGTGTATGGAGTGTAAGCAAGCTTTTATTATAATTAAATTAGGAACACTGACCTACCCCCCCCCCCTGGAGCCAATGCTTTTCGATGGATCGGATACATTTTTGAAATCGGCCTTCAAGGTCATTT